>APFE030790387.1:33790-46146 GCA_000404065.3 Pinus taeda
CAAGTAGATGGGTAGGTAGATGGGGTTGCAGAAGTGGTATTCCTTTCAAACTGAATCTTACTGGTCAATATAAGGAAAGCAACACAATGGAGCATGTCTAACTTCCTTTTTCCTTGTTTTACACTCATTACTAACATCCCTACACCAGTTGTGTTTGTGAAAGAATTCAAGGTTTTATCTTGGTTCTGCTTTCCTTTAAGAGCCACATTTCTTGTGCAAAATTCTTTTCATTTTGATCTACTCCCTAAGCTAAGTGGTTTTCAAATAAACTTAGTAATATCACTCCTCATTCACCTTTTCCCTCCATATTAACCCCTAAGCTTCTATTATCTAAATCCCCTATGTCACCCTTTCCCTACTATTATAACAACATGGTGTATAAACCCCGAGCATCCTATAAATACCCCCCCCCCCCTTGGCATTATAGCCATATGTTCACTACTAGGGAATCAAATTGACATCTGGTCAGTTTAAGAACCCAAGCCTTACCTCTTGTCCTCTTTTAGAATTCATTTACCTATTCAACCCTTCATTTGCTTAAGAAACCTTGCAAAAACCCATTTTCACCCCTAACCCGCTCAAAAGGCAAAAATACACAAAAAACCCACTTTTTCGACTTATCCAAAGTTTTGGTGCTTTGCGCAATTTTATAAAGAAAACATTGGAAAACCATGCAAATTTGCCAATATTCTAAAGGTCCCGCCGGGCACGAATTTCATCAAAAGTACATATTTTATTGCCCGCCCGATGCTGTATCGTCCAGACAAGTCATCGACGTGTCGACCGTCCGATCGGGCGCTTTTCATCTAACGGTCCACATGCATATCGGATCGGCCCCGATGTCCGAAAGATAGCTTCCGATATCTGTCAGAGGGTGACGTGAGGCCTCGGCCACGCGTCGACCCACAGCGTATCGGAGCCCCCTCTGACAACTCCACTTCTGTATCAAAAGCGGTGCGATATCATACCACCTACGGTTTCCGGTTTCCGCCAACCCGCTTGCCAACGTCACTGCCAGCATCACTGCTACGTCATCGCCGCGTCCGCGCCCTGGTCCACCATTGCTCCACCTGTTCGCCACCTCACCATCCTCGTGGACCACTCATAAGCCGCCACGTCACCTGATGATGTCATGCTGATGTCATCCGACCCTGATCCCACCCGATGACGTCATGATGACGTCATCCGAAAAAAGGCGCCAATGTTCCAAAAAATCCATATTTTGGCCAAATTTTCACGTTTTTTGCATTTTTTGCAAAAACGTATGTGTTGTCTTCTGCATGTATTTTACGTCCAAGCTCACGCCAACTTTTTGAATTCAACCTAGAGACCATCGGCGCGCCAACCCACCTGCATTTGTGACCCGGACTGTCAGTTTACCAGGTATTTATCCCTGTGAATCCTCTATGTGCCTGGTTTTGTCTGCAAATAGCCGAAATTAACTTAAAACACTGGAAAAACAGATAATTGACCGGCAAATCCCCTGTGCCTAGTTCACATTTGAAGTTATAAAGACGAAATTCACCAGCTAAGCCTTGTTCACCAAATCTTTCACAAAAACCTGCATTCTGTTTGGGCAATATGAACAGGGAACCCGAAATTACACCTAATTACTGTGAAAGAAGTCTGTTAAACACAAGTATTTGCCCTTTCTTCAGTGCTGTGTGTAGTATTTCAATTGCTACAGTTTACCCTTTCATCTTCTGTTTCTCGACAAATCACCTCTCCTTCCAAGAAATGCTCTTTTCTGTTACTCTGCACAGTAACACTAATTTCCATATCAACAGAGTTTTAAAGTAACCATGGATACACCAGTAGCACCTGTGGCCCTCAATATTGCCCCTTGAAATGCCCCTCAGAGAGAATTGGAGTGGCAGGCATTAGCAGATTTGGATTATTAAATCTCAGAGGAATTCCTAATGAAAGGAAAGTTCCACATCCACCTGTTAAATGAACTAAAGGCTAAACATGAGACTGGAACAAATGTATTGGGCATTTGGGATTCCTTCCTCCCAATCTTCAAGCTTCCTCAGGTCAATCAATTTCCTGACTTAATTCACCTATGTGCTGAAGGTTATGATCCCACTCAGAGAGCTGTGCTTGACCCTTCAGGCTCAGTTGTTTTCTACATTAACCCTGAGGCCATCAGAGAGATGCTGCAATTCAAGACTGAGAAGATATTGGTTCCTTTATCTTTGTTTGATCTGATAAATCAAGGAGCTAAGATGACAGATGCTTAGATCACCAAGTTCAACCAACTATATATTAAATCTAATATTGTGCAATACCGTCCCATTTTGCATGTTTACCTCAACCCATTGGGTAGGGACCTTGCAGATATGATCAGTCCCATTCTGGGTTATAACTTAATTGAGTATCTTGATGAAACTGTACTAGTAATGATGCTCATGTTTTCCCCTGGAAAAACTCCAATCTGCTATGACTATCCACCTACATATCAGACAAAATGCATGAGCAATTGATGAACCTAACAAGGGAAAGGGTGTTCAGATACTCCTCCTACATCTACCACTTAATTTTATACTATCAACATGAGAAATTTTTCTTTGATATGAAAAGAGTGGATGCACAAGGAAATCCAAGGTCAGTAGTGTACTGGACCTCAGTTTTTCACTACAGAGCCTATTCTCCATACACTTACTGTGAGTTTATAGACCTTTTCATCCACCCAGCCATGTCTCTGTTCCTGAGCTCACCTCCTCCAATATTAACCGATGAGATGCAGAGGATCCTTCAGTTGTGCAAGGTATACAGCATTGGGGATTGTTATTTTTACCAAAATCACACCATTATTAGAATATATGGTTGTGAGTTACCCCCATACAGACTGCAAAAATATGTGCCTATGATATTGTTTGCCCTTGAATACTTCAGACAGTTTGGGAATGCTGATGTGAAGAACTTTTCAGGCAAAGGCAAGAAAGCAGAGCTAAAGGTTAAAAACCAATTGGGCCACTTTGTTTTAAACAAAAGGGAGGAAGGCTGGCAAGAGGCAGACAGAATGCTAGAAGGCCTTGGCCTAAAGACCAGTTTCCTCTGGAAACCTTATGACCCCAATCACTTCATAACGTTAAGAAGGGTCAAGTATAGGTTGTCCAATTATGACCATGTGAGGTTGCCTCACATAGAACAATATGAAAACCAAACAAAATGGAAGAGAGGCGCCTCAGAGGAACCTGTTATACAAGAAGAACTAAATGAAAGAGCAAGAAGAAATCTCCTAAAGATGGTTGACCTAGAACTTCATGCACAGGTATTTTCTCTTACAAGCCTTCAAGTGGGAGCAACTGACTCATCCTCCACATCACATCAGGAGGCAGTCAAAGCTATAGATCAAACATCTAGCAAAGGGAAGGAGAAAGAAATGGAGCAAGAGCAGCCACTTCAACAAGAATAGGTACAGCAAGAACAGGTACAACAACAACAAGAGGTACAACAGCAAGAAAAGGAGCAGCCAGTGCAAGAAGAGAAAAGAACAGAGGCTCCAATGGTCACTGAGCAACAACCACCACAAATTGTGCCTCCTAGGCAAGAAGCAAGAGCTGATGCTTCAGTCCTTCGAACCCCACAAAGAGAGGACATAAGCAGGAAAAGGGACAGAGAGACTACCCTCACTACATCAACAACTCAAGGGGAAAAGAGGCAAAGATTGAATCCTTTTTCAGAGGAAGAAATGCCAATAGGGCAATCTTTGGGCATGTGCCCACCTAGCATAGAGGCCTCTGCAAGTTCCTTCCAGTAGGAACAAGAGAGGACAGCAGGAGGAGAAGTTAGCTCCTCAAGCCAAAAAAGAGGAGGTGAACAGAGCATCAAGCAGCAGTTCAAGGACATAAAGAAGAGGAATGAGCCCATAAGGTTACAATTATATAATCATTTGTTGAAAATGGCTCCCACCAACCAGTAAAGACTTATGTCTGCTTATGATGTCCATGAGGGCAAGATGATTATGAGCCATTTCATGCCAGCCGTGCAGCAGCCACAGTCAGCTGCAGGTTACATCAGGACCAACCTTGAGGTCCTTGCCAAGGACATCCACCCGATGGATCAGATTGAATTACACAAGCAAACGGGTGATATGGTATATGCCTCCTTGGCAGATAAAATATTGGTGAACTACAGGCTAGAAAATAGCCTAAATAATACAACTGCACAACTTGAGTTGGAAAGAGCATCCTCTCAGGCAAAGGACAATAGGATCAAAGCTTTGGAGGACATCATAATAGAGCTTGGGCATGATCTTGTTGAAGCTAAGGGATGCAGATATGGCAGCATTAAGGAAGATGATCAAGATCCCAGCAACTCTTCATCCCCAAACTGAAGAAGTTGCCCAGTTGAGACATGACAAGCATGCAACAGCTATGCTGGTGTCACTGTATAAACAGCTCATCCAAACACAAGAAAAGTTGGAGGAATCAAAGGCTACACTTTAGGCAGCATTGCAACAGAAAGAGGCAGGCCAAACTTCTTAGCCCCCTCCTGAAACAATCAATCTGGAAGAAGCCCCTCAAAGCACTGCCACTCCCATTCAGCAGACAGAGCAAACAACACCCTCTACCTCAGCACCAACAACAGAGCAGGCTCAAAGTCTAGACATGCAGAAGCTCAGGAATGAAATTCAGGCCTTGGAGGCCCAAATGACAGAGCTGAGTCAAGCCAAAGAAACTTTGGCTAAGCTCAATGAAAAATATGATAAGTCCAAGCAAAACGTAGCTGAAAGAGAAAGAGAGGCAAAGATTCTCAAAAGGAGGATAAATGAGCTAGAGAAAGAGCTCACACTTGACAATGTAACCACTAAGCTCAAGAGAGTCCTATGGGCCAATATTGGCCAATCCATCACAGACCAGTGGGAATATATTGAGGCTATTCATGAGCAGATGGGGCTCATTGGAAAAGCACATAGGGAAATCCAAAGAGCAGGGGCATCTCTAGGTAGTATGCCTGAGGCTGCCACCAGAATGATTAATGTGCTTAATTACAGAACAAGTTCTCATCTGGTCAAAGTGGGAATTGCCAACAGGACTGAGACCATTTCGATGGTCAAAAGGGTCCTGACACTAAGAAACCTGGTACAGACATTAGAGAGAGGAAGCCAGGATATGCAGATAGACATTAATATATTCATGGACAAATTCATAGCATTGCAGAACAGAGGTCTTCCTAGCTTGATGGGCACCTCAGGAAGATTACTTTCCCATGAAAATTATGCCAAGAGGGTCAACACCTTTGCTACAAACCAGATTGCAGAAAAGCCCAGCACTTCAGCAGAACCAGGGCCAGCATCAGGACAGACTCTCTACAATAGGGTAGAAAGCTTATTTTTTATAATGAATGAAATAAATCAGTTTTTTGATGCGCCTCCCAATTTCTATAAACATACAGAGGCAGACGAGACTATAGAGGCAATTTTAAGACATCGATTGCCCACACAGGAAGTCTGGAATGGATTGATACAATTACTACTGAACCAGAGTCAGTAATCAAGTTTTTTCCATTGAAATATGTAAGTTGTCATGCATAGGAAAACTTTGATATATCAGCGTGTATGGAGAAAAGAGGCTGAGCCAACTCAGCGAAACCATTCAGCCACCACAGCAGCACTGACAGTCACAGGTGACAGGGCCGTAAAGCTACAGAAGGACAGAGTTGCATACACACGTCATTCATCAGTTATAACAAAGCGTTCAACCGACTCAGTGACCTCCAAAGGTCGAAATCTTCTGACAGAATTAAAGAGCATTTATGTTGTATTGAAAGCTGCAATAACTTCTTATCTACTATTTCTGTACGAGTTAGTGAAGATATTTTATTTCTTAGATGGCTCAATGTCTGAGATATTTTGTATGAAACTTTTCTATATATTCCCCCTCGCATGAGTTTGCAGGGGTTGGATGTTGTTGATATCTTTTCTATAGTTCTTTTACTATAAATTCTCAGAGAAGTAATACAAAGGCGGTGGAATTTCCGAAGCTCTGTGTTGTTTGATGCATTGTGGTGTTTAACTAAAAGTTACAGGATTCCTACGTATTTCATGGCACAATAAGTTTTTCTTATAACTCTTTGTTATGTGTTTTGTTATCTTTCATATCTCTTTCATGTTTCTGTGCTTTACAGTCAATGGCAAGGAAAAAGAATAGTTCCAGGATTTAATCACAGATTACCCTGAACTCAATCTAAGCTATTATAAGTGTTTTTTTTTTTCAGTTATAGTAATAAAGGTGTAATTCTTAATTGCTACCCTTTTGCACTATATCTTTCATAGTGATTATTGTTTCAGGAATTCAAGTTTGCTCCTGAGGAATATATCGCTTTCTCACACCCCAGCTTAGTGGAAAATTCTTAATTGCTTTTCACTAGTTGTTTACATTTCACCATCATAATTTCAAGTTTTTTTTATGAAGTATTTAAATAGCCCTGTAATTCCAGCTGCTCAAACTCAAGATTTCAAAAAACCAGTAGCCATAGACTCCATTGCCCAATGAACTAACATTATCTGCAAATTTTCACTTTAGGTACAGAAAGACATCCTTCCAACCAAACATAAACCAAAACCCTTGTTTCATAACTAGCCTAAAATCTCCACAGAACAGAGACAAACCTTAAAGAGAGAGCCCTCTCTAATTACAGCTGGGCTAGAAGCTGTAATCCAAAGATTGGTTAGTGGTTACCCCGACCATATTCCCTTGGGAGTCAAAGGGAACAACCTGGGTGTTAACATAAATGGCGACTCCACCAGGGACTCTTTAGGATTTTCTAATTACAATATATCTCCTATAGCTACAGTTGAAACCTGAATATCAGTCAGGAAGCCTTCAAAACTATTTCTGTCTAACACTAACAGTTTTAGGGAAGAGCTGCTTCAGTCAATCTTCATACTAGCTTTGAGATATATATAGCCATTTCAAAATCTTGTCCAACCCTTGTAGATATAAAATTTTCCTAAAAAACTCAAAAAACTAGTTTAGAAACTGGCTCCCAAGAAGAATCCACAGTACACTAGGTCAAATCCTGACCCAAATCCACCCCCTGTCTTTGAAAATCCTAACACAATCCCTAAATTTGTCAAGAAGCAACAAGGGCCAGATAAGCTTGCTGACTTAAGTCCAGAGACAATTCACCCCAACCCCATTTCCACTCCAATTAAGGTTCTTTTTTGGTCCACCCCCAGTTCCCCTAGTTCACCATCCTCATCTCAAAGCCCCCCTCCCACATCTTCATCCACTGCACAAACTCCCTTGACCAACACTCTAGGTTTTGCTACACCTGTTACCCCTGTGGTACCCATTGTTCCTTTTGTCCCAGTTGGCCTTGTCATTCCCCCAAACCTTGTGAACATGGCTAACAGATATGCATCTCTGCAATTACCTACTAATCCTATAGCTTTACCTTAGGATTACCAAGCCAAAATCTCATATTTTGACTCCACTGGCCCTTACTCTGCTATTCAACATACCAGGAGGATGCAGGATCACTTTGAGAACTATGAGATAGATGATGTTAGTGTGAGGATGAGAATTTTTGTCCAAAGCCTAACAGGTGATGTCCGAACTTGGTTCAGGTCACTTCCTGTAAATACCATCACTACCCCTAATGAGCTTTACCAAACCTTTACCAACAGATGGGAGAAAAAGAAAGATCCCTTGCACATACTTGGTGAATATGACACAATCAACAGAGGTCCTCAAGAGACCGTTCTGGAGTATTGTGCTAGATTCAACAATGTATACAACGCAATACCACAAAACTTAAGACCTCCTCCTGATTTGTCTTTATACAAATTCCCTGATGGATTTGATCCTGACATGGCATATCAGTTGAAGGAAAGAGCACTTGAAACTCTCCAAGATGCCCAAAAGGTTGTTGTCACAGTAGAAGCAAACTTGATTGCTAAAAGAAACAGGGCAAGATTGGAAAAGAGAAACATATACAAAGAAGAACCCTCAGCCTTTGATCAAAAACTTGATGCAATAATTAATGGTATGAAGAGATTGGGTGACAGAGTGGAATCTGTTGAGAGAAAAGCATCATGGGAAGCACCACAAAACAACCCTAACAGGAATCCAAACTTTAGGAGAAATCAAAACCAAAACGTTGGTAAGGCTAATTCTGATCCAGAGATAAGACCTCCATTCTAGGAAAACTATGCTGAAACATCCACTTCAGGTGAGCAAGTGGATGACACCCACATCAACCTAATGGGCCTTAATGATCAGCACCAAGTTTTCCTAAGTCAAGAAGATCGTAAAGATGATGACATTGAACAATTCCAAACCAAGTCAAGTGAGTCTTTTGACTTCAAACAAGGCTATGACACAGTTGTTTATGAAGTTCATAAACAATACAAACTGAGAAGTAGGACTATAAACATAACACAACCTGAAAAAACAAAGGACAGGCTGCAGCCTAAGAGGGCCATAGTCATAGAACCAATTAACACAACTGATTCACTTACAAAGGAGATAACCATTGAAGAAGTTACTAAACAACTTCCTTCAACACAACAGCCTAATCCAAGTAAAATTCCTCAAGAGATGAATGAAAAACACAAGCCCCAAGATCAAGACAAGGATCAAGAAGAAAAATTACTAAACAAAGAAAATGTGGTCACCCACAACACTAAGGTTCAACCTGAAAAACCCTTTGACTTGGAAGCTGAAATTGGCAAACTAAAAGTAGCCATCCCTCTTTCAGAACTAGCCAAGCATGACATTTACACAACAGATTAAGAAGTCCCTCCAACTCACTCGAAACAAAGACAATGTCAATGTGTTGGATGACACCACAAATTGTTGTTGTCCAGAGGTTGATGGAAAAATAGCAGCATAGGGATTTACCTTTTATGTTAGTTTGCATATCCAAGATAAGATACTACACAAGCGCAATGTTTGACTCAGGTGCCTCTCATAACCTGATGCCAAATCAGTCATGGAAAGGCTGAATCTAGACATTAACTAGACAAATAAGGACCTAATTCACTTGAGTCCGCAGTAAGTGTACAGCCTTGATAAAGATTATGTGTACTTGTCCAATATCCAAATAAACAATCTTAAGGGATGTTGTCGTTGCTGATATTCCACCGAAATATGGAATGTTGTTGTCAAGATCATGGGGGGCTAAACTTCAAGGTTCCCTACAATTAGATATGTCATATGCCACAATCACAGTCTTCGGTCAACCCAAGAGACTATATAGAGAGTCACTCATGAAATATATGGTTAGCAGTGAAGAAAAGCCTCAAAACTTCCCCATATATGATGTCCATTCTGACATAGATTCATATATTCTCTTTAATGATAATTCATGTCTTACCAATGATGATGATACCAAGACACTCAAACAAGATTAGGACTTTAATGAACAAGCTGCAGCGCCAGAAATAAAGCTGATCCAATCAAGTGATAAGACCGTTCTAAAAGACAAACTAAATGAAGAACCAGAACTTCAACTCACTATCCGAGACCATAGAGAAGTTATTAAGTCTCCCCCAGAACAAGAGATCCTATGGTTCCTTGAATTTGATGGGTCAGTCAACAAGTTAGGGGCAAGAGCTAGAGTTTGGATGCACAATAAACAGAACATCCATGCAGAGAGCCAAGCCTATAGACTGAACTTTAGGTGCACTAACAATATGGCTGAGTATGAAGCTCTCTTACTAGGCCTCAAGTTAGTAAAATCCCTACAAGCCATAAAAGTTTCAATCCTAGGAGACTCAGACCTAGTTATCCAACAAGTAAATGGTAATTTTGTCACCAATGACAAGAGACTGAAATCTTATAGGTCTGCTGCTGCTGAATTACTAAATTCCTTCACTGAATTTCAGATTGCCAAAATTCCTAGGGCCCAGAATCTTCATGCTCATAGCTTGGCCACATTTGCAAGTGCCTGTAAGCTACATTTTGAGCCCCACCACTGTTTTACAGACGAGATAAAACAAAGACCATCTGTCCCAAACAATGTCAGGGATTGGCAGGTGTTTGATGATGATACACAAATAAATAATTTCTTGACTTTACAACAAGAATTTTCAGGCCTAAACAATGACACTGAAGGAGCAAGTCAATCACAAATACCTGAGAAAGCAAGTTAATCACAAATACCTGAGAGAGAAAGTCAATCACAAATACAGAGTAAACACAATAACCAAGCAATATCACCCAAAACAGCTAACTAAATGCTACATCCTACAATCTTCAACAAAGACAACATACAAGATATCCAACAAATTAGTTGTGAGGAGACAGCTGATGATCAAACTGAAGTTATACAATTGAAGGACAATTTCCTTCCAATAGGCTTAGCTCCTTTAGAAGAAATTTTTGAATCCAATGATGTTCCCAGCAAACCAAAATTGCAGCCCCTCAACACCGCCATAGAAGAATGTAACATTGGGACTGTTAAACAACCCAAAATCATAAAACTGTCTCCTGCATTACCCCATGACTAAAAGCCTAAATACATTGACCTTTTTAAAGAGTTCCAGGATGTCTTTGCATGGAGTTATGAGGATTTAAAATCCTATGACACCTCTTTAATACAACAGACTATCCCACTCAAGCCAGATCAAAAGCCCTTTAAGCAAAAATTGAGGAGAATCAATCCTATGCTCCTCCCAGCAATGGAACAAGAGGTACAAAAAATGTTTAAAGCAGGCATTATAGCACCAATCAGATTCTCTGATTGGATTTCAAACTTAGTCCCTACACGAAAGAAAACTGGTGAAATAAGGTTCTGTGTTGATCTAAGGAACCTGAATCAGGTGTCCTTGAAAGATAATTACCCCTTACCCAAGATGGATCACATCCTGTAGAGAGTAGTGGGGGCCTCAAGAATTTCTTTACTTGATGGATTCTCATGCTTCAACCAGATCTTAGTTCATCCTAATGATCAGGACAAAACAACATTCACAACCCCATGGGGAACCTTCAAATATGTTAAAATGCCTTTTGGGTTGAAGAATGCAGGGGCTACATTCCAAAGAGCAATCGATATTGCTTTTGCCAAAGAGATTCATGGCTTTCTTGTCATTTATTTAGATGACCTCACACCTTTCTCCAAATCTGATCAAGAACATTTGAAACATCTAAGGCAGATATTCATAACTTGTAGGAAATATGGAATTTTCTTAAATCCTAAGAAATCCCTGTTTGGTTTGGAGGAAGGTAAACTGTTGGGTCACATCATTTCCAAAGATGGCATTAGGATTGACCCAGACAGAATCCAGGCTATCTTACAAATGCCTCATCCGAGAAATATAAAGGAATTACAAGCCTTTTTGGGTAAAATCAACTTCCTAAGGAGATTTATCCCAAACCTGGCCGAACTAAGCAGATTACTCAATAATATGCTTAAAAATTATTCAAAAGTAAAATGGACAGTAGAAGCAAATCAAGCTTTTGAAGGTATCAAGTTTGCCCTCACTCAAACCCCAGTCTTAACCAACCCTCAATTTGATACGGAATTTATCATATTTTCCTTTGCTTCCCAACACACAATGGTTGTTGTTTTACTACAGAAAGATGACCAAGGAAATGAGAAACCCATTGCTTTCTTTAGTAAAGCTATTATAGATGCACCCCTCAAGTATCAGATCATGGAAAAGCAAGCATATGATTTGGTAAAAGCTATTAAGGACTTTAGGATCTATATCCTATACTCCCATGTTATATCCTATGTACCAAGCCCAATTGTTAAAGACATACTTACTCAAGAGAACTTAGAGGGCAGAAGAGGAAAATGGATTGCCAACATTTTAGAATTTGATATTGAAATAAAACCTACAAAATTGATAAAAGGGCAGGGTTTGTCCAAATTAATGTCTGAAACAAATTTCCAAGCCTTGGGCATCAACCAACTGGACAGCGAACCGGAGCTGGCGACTCCAAAGATCAATGTAGCCTTTGAACAATCCCCCTGGTATTCTTATATCTGTTATGTGTTACAAAACCTGTGTGCTCCCCCAGGGCTGTCCAGAACTAAATGTAGGTTCCTAAAAATGAAAGCTTCAAAATTTTGTGTTATGGATGGCAATCTACTTTGGAAAAACCATGAGGGTATCTTATTAAACTGTTTGATTGAAAATGAGACTAATAAAATCATGGAAGAATTTCATGCAGGTGATTGTGGTGGACATTTGTACTGGAAGTCCACTATGGATAAGATACTGAGAGTTGGTTACTATTGGCCTACTGTCTTCTCTGATATCAAGAAATTTGCAACTTCATGTCATAAATGTCAAGTGTTTGAGGGAAAGAGAAAGTTACTGCCACTTCCTTTAAGGCCTATTGCAACAGAGAGACCATTTCAGCAATGGGGCTTGGATTTCATTGGAGAAATTAATC
>APFE030790402.1:0-12594 GCA_000404065.3 Pinus taeda
AACAATAAATAGGCCTTCGAGCCTCATTGTAACACAGTTCAGAGGCATGTAGCCACCACATCTCTTCTCAGAAATAAGTTACCATCGCCCTAGCTGGTTTATTTCCATTACTATTTTTAAGCATATTTCAGTATTTTACATTAATGAAATGAAGTATTATTTCCACTGCAAATCTGTGTTTATGGTTATCTCTGTAATTTTTTGCATTCCTGTTTAAATCTGGATCACACCTCCCCACTAGAAACTTTTGGACTCCAAAAGTTTACTTCTCCTAGTAAATAAAATGAGGATGAAACTCAAAATCACCCAAAAACTCAATCCCAAATGCTTGTTTTTCAATTGGTTCTCTTCAAGCTCTGATCAAGGCACTTTACATATCTTCTTCATGAAGACCTATTGTCCTGCTAATAATAGAGCCAAAATTATTATTGCTGATGCAAGAAAAAAACACTGATGAGTGAAGTCTGAACATTCTCTTTAATCTCATCTTTGCATGGTTCAAAACAACTTCATCTTGAAGTTCAACACTTGAAGACAAACTTGACTCCATCTTGGAAATTATAAGCAATCTATACTTTCTTTATCGTCCTCAAATTGAGCTTGTACACAAAAGTACACTTCTGCAAAAATTCAATGACATAATTGACTTTTCCTACAAAAACATAGTCATCTTGTATAATCTTAAACACATATTTTGTTCAAAACAAGTTTCATCTTGAATACTTGCATCAGTGACTACATGAAAAACTTGTAGACAAACTTGGATGATAACTTGTACATTTCAAAAGTCCTTAAACATATGGACTTATAAACAAGCCAATAACATAATGTCAATGAAAGATACTTGTTGCACATAGTGACTATTATTGTTCACTTTACAAAAGTACCCAAACAGGGAAACAACAACAAGTAATTACAAATTTACAAAGCAAATTTACAAACAGCCTACCCAATCTCTACTTCTCCTATGATTATGGGTTCTCTTTTTGCATCAAATTTGCCTTGAAGGTTGCCTTAGGATTGCTGCAAGTCCCATTTGCCACCTCTTTCTTCCCTTGCATTAGGTTGCACATTTTCTTTTCCCTTCTTGGAGCAAAGCTTTGGATGTAATTTCCAACATCATTCATTTCCATGCCCATGCATCCTGCAATGGGTACAAAATAAATTTCTCTTGCTTGCTGACAAAGAAGTCCTCTCATGCGAAGGAGATTCATTATGCTTGATGCTTAGAATCTAATCCATTCTTTTAATCATTGCCATGCATTTCTCATAGACAACCACACAATGGTCAAATGCATCACAAAAAGTACAAGGATATGTATGCCACAAAAAGTCAAAATTACCATCATTTTGAAAACTCCCATGAGATTTATACCTTTCCCTTGGGCTGCAACTTTGACGATGTGGGGTGGATGATCACATGCAAGGTCCGTTAAAGCATTCATCTCACTTGAGAGACAAATGAACATTGTCACCACCATCTTGGTGTGACATATCATCCTCAAATTATTGCTGTGCCTCAAACCGTTTAGAGAATTCTTCAAACTCCCTTTGACCATATCCCAATCCTTGATACTTTTGTCCCTCTTGTACCATGATTGGATTGGTGATCCCTTGGCCATTGATGTTGAGGCCTCCTCCTTCATAACCCATTTTATAAAGCAACTTCATACGAATGCCTTTGGTATGCTTCTCAAATGCTGCAAAAGAGGTGTTATGAACATAAACAGAAGGAATTGTATTTGAAATGCTTATTCCCTCCTTAAGCTTTCCATTCATCTTTTCAACTTCCGATGATGATGATGACATTGCAAATGACTCTAGCCACCCACTTTTACCAATTGGCATATGGTGAGAATCTTGGAGATGATTGCAAAATTCACATGCATCATTTTCCTCATATGGTCCATAACTGTTGTGTGAACCATGCCCACATATTGATTCCATTTTGGAGGTGTCTTTTGTTGTCACATGAGTGGAACTTTCAGCAACTTGTTCCTCAAGCACATGCTGCAACTGAAGGCACATATGCCTCTTCTCCTCTTCAGCCATTTCTAACATTCTTCTCAACTCAATGTTCTCCATACGAAGAGCCAAATTCATCTCCTATAGCTCTTGGAGGCTCTTCTTTCCCATCATTGCAACTTGGTTAGATGAGGCTCTAATACCAATTGATCTAAAAATGGAGGAGGTGGTCAATTCCCTCTTCTAAAAAAAAGGGACCGTTCTCCAATGCTTTGCAAGGAAAAATGGGTTTTAACATAAAACACGTTTTCAAAAAGGTCTCTTCACGTTATGAGTTAGTTTTCACATGTAAACTTAAGCATAAACAACACAATATCACATAACTCATACAAGAATACACGAATAGCACAAAAAAGGATTTAGTGACAGAGTTCACCCCTTCTGGGCTACATCTTCGGGCTTGCCAACATAGCTAGACAACTCCATATATTCAGTGGAAAAGAAGTATATAAAAGTTTGATGATAAACATGTGGCTATTTCCCCTTCAATGAAATGTTCTCCTGCAAATAACTCTCACATAGAATATCATGATAACCTATAGTCATCATGAAAACATCAACAACACAAGGTGTCTCCTACGAAGACCCTATACTCCAATTGAAAATAAGCATACACGAGCATATAAGCACTTCAATTATGCATTGAAGGAAAAAAGAAAAGCTTTCCTCAACAAGACATAGTGAGAAAAGTATAGATGAGATGAACCCTGCAAGTTACAATTGCTGCAGTAAACTTCTAAAGGTAAGAAAACCCCTACAGGGCCTTCTCCATGCTCAAACACCTTCAAGAATTGCTTCAAAACACTGATTGATCCATACACCCTTGGACTTGAACTTGCCAAAAGTCTCTTAAGATGTGCTCAAATCAGTAAATACAGGTCACCATTGGATCTAGAATTTCCAAAAACCCCTAGGTAGACTCTTCTTAAGCTCCAAAAGGAAAAAAACTCACAAAGATCTAGCTCCACAAGCTCTCCATCCTGAGCATACAAGTACTTCAATTCCACATTGAAATACAAAATAAAACTTTCCTCATCAAGACATAGTGAGAAAATAATAGATGAGTTGAACCCTGCAAGTAATAACTGTTGTAGTAAACTTCTGAAGGTAAGAAAAGCCCTACAAGGCCTTCTCCATGCTCAAACACCTTCAAGAACTACTCCAAAACATTGATTGATCCATACACCTATGAACCTGAACTTGCCAAAATTTCCTTTAGATGTGCTCAAATCAGTAAATAGATACCACCATTGGATCCAAAATGTCCAAAATCCCCTAGGTAGACTCTTCTTGAGCTCCAAAAGGAAAAAAATTCCCAAAGATATGGCTCTCCAATCTCTCCATGTAGTTTTCCTGTTATTTTCCCTACAAATCAAACCAACAGACTATCCTACAAATCCACCTTTTTTTTCGTTGTGGACGTGACAATTTCACCCTCCGACAATGCAATTTGTTGGACACTTAAATTTCCCAAGAACCCTTGTGTGTGAAAAACCAGGCCATAAGGGCCATGTGGCCACGACTTGGGCCTCAACACCCACCCCTACCGGCTTAGCCCCTTAAGGCTTAGGGTCATGGTCACATTAAATACCATAGGATCAAGGGTCGAGCCATTGACCTACCCTTCCTGCGGAGCCCCTTAACTGTTGTGTGCCGGGTCATATGGTTGTGACAGGACCAGGGGCTAGTCTCCCACACTAGCACCAATCTTCCGAGCCCCTTTTCTCTACACTCATGGTCCTACGCTGACCATATGTCCATGGCTATGGCCTTGTTCCAACTCCCCGTGGTTGAGCACTCCAACGCTTCTGTCGTCGGTCATGCGGGGCACATGGGACCAGGGGATGGTACCCTTCATAAGCACCCCCTTATGAGTGCCTTCCAGTTAACGATGGGGTCGTATGGTGTGGTTGCGACGGGGGTCGGGGCTGGTAGCCCGACCCCTCCTCCATAAATGTGCTCCAATTAAAATTTAAATAAAAGTTCAAAAATATGACTATTAAGACCCAGTGCGAGGCCTAGTGGTAAGGTGCTACAATGCTGGATGAGACGTCAGGTGTTTGAATCCTCCTGGGTCTCTAGCTGACCATACCAAATTTTTATTGCGCTTGGAGGTGCCACGTGGCAGCCCATGATTGTGCCACATAAAACCAATGAAATCCGACCCCAAACCGACGAAGCAGGAGATGCCACTTGTCAACACTTGATTGGTCCATACCTGCACAGTCACCCTGGATGATGTCCATTGTATGAAAGGCCAGTCAAGTTACCAGTCAACAACCTGCTCATTTTTTAACTGTTGGGTCAAATGATCAGAATGTGAAAAGTTGAGCATACAATGTCAGATTGAGGTGAAACGAATGTCATTGGATTCAGAACAACAAGAACTTTGACTTGACACCAGTTTCAAGAATTTATGGGAACTTTCATTTTTGAGCTAAAATTTGATCACCAGATCATCCATATGGATTTGCCACCAGGTCAAGGCATGGTCTTCTAATTTCAAATGAATAAATTGAATTTTCTATTCCTCATCTATATGAGTGAACACCAACGTAAAACTCTAACTTTTGTAGCCAATGATTTTATTTCAAAGCATCAATCTCTCCTTGATACAACTTGATGTCCAATATTGCTTCCATCTTAAAGAGAGACTATGAATGGTTCATGGTGATTGAACTCAACTGCTCTCTTTTCAGGTTTCCTAGATGACTCCTCTAGTTCTTGATCCTTCAATTTCCCGTTTGACCTGACCTCTATGTTGGAACCTCCACCTTCTCCAAACAACCAAAGCTTATTGGTTAGGACCAACATGAGGAGGCTTACATTATGGTTTATATCCCCATCTTGTACATCCATTTGTGAAAACCTCTCCTTTTCTAAATCTTGAGGGTTATCATAAATTAATTTTTTTGCCATGGTTGGGGTCTTATGACTTTCTTCCTAAATTGATCTAATCACCTGTAATTTCCCACAAAATGCACAAAGAAACTTCTCTAATACAAATATGATCTGTGTGCCATGGATATTCCACCAAACAATTCATCTCAATAGATTAGAGAAAATAGACTGACATCTAAACTATGAAGGGTTAATTTCTTTTAGATTCCAAATTTGTTATTAATTGTTTTGTTGTTTATGCATGGAATAGATAATATGTGGAAACCAGATAACAGGTAAATTCAACCAGTCAAGAACCACATTAAACACCAAGATATCCTTTAAGAAACCCTTTCAAAAGAAAACTCAACTAGAAGATGAGACTACTATGCCCTTTTTTGTTTGGAATGGAAATAATGTATGCAAAAAGGAGAATGTGCTCCCTATGTAGTTTCCTGAGATTTATGTCTCGTGGGATGCTACATAACACAAAACCCCCTTTTTATACTCTTTCTCTATCCACACTTAGCTACTTTGCACTACTATGGAATAAAAATGTAAGAAAATAGAATGTAACCCCTTTTCCTCCTAGTGACCTACTTATAACACAACTCAATAACCAACTAGGGGCTAAATTTGACCTATTCAACCCTCTACATGAGTTATGACTCGACTCTTCTAGACTCTTCTCTACAGTCTCCATGTTGCTAGACCTAGTTCCATAAGTAATAGAGCCTGATGTCGCATCCTCTCAAATAATGGTGGTCAATCATGATAGAACTTCCAAGAGCCATAAATTTTGTGTCCAAACTTTGATTGACGTCTTTCTTGGAAATTGGAAGGTCTCCTTGTGTAAAATAGAGTCGTGGGGAATGACACTTACGTAAAAAAGTTTTACCCCCAAAAAAACAACATTCAAGGCCTCAAATTGGCTTTGGAAGGTTTCAAACCCCAATTTTACAAATTGGGTCCTGCTGCTAAAATTCCTCTTCTAAGATGATTCCTTCAACTTTTCCACTCTAAAATCATCAAAATGGATGAAAAATTATATAGTGATCCTATCCCGATTAGATAACATGGGCTAACTTTACTTGATTTGATAAGTTCATGACAAGAGAATCTCACAATTATTTGCAAAATAGTTCCTAACAATGAGAAATAGTTAAGGAATTTAAGAAATAAGACAAGATACTTCCATTTGCTAGCCTCCACATCACTTCTTATTTGGAAGGTAAAGTCTTGGACATTTTGGCTTGTAATTCAAAACATTCTTGATTTAGAGACCATACTTGTGATAGGTAGTATATTACTTGAGAAGTGGTTAGAGCTAATATGTTGACATGCTTATAGTTATCTTTCCCACTTTTAGGAGTTCAACTAAAGTGGAAGATGAGGAATCGCTGACCGCCTTCTATGACTTACATTGTGTCCTTTACTTTCAATGGAAACTAGAAAGCAAACTTGCTCGAGAGACATGATATTAAGTTCTAACTCCTCTCTCACACGAGGCCCAGGGCCCAAAAATGAATTTGATGCAAAGAACATCTCAGGCTCTAAAATTTCCAATTTGATGGACAACTTGTTGTACTAGCCAATGCAATTACACTAGTTGTGTTGTAGAATGTCGAAGTTGTAACAAATATGTCAAAGTTCTCTTCGTAGTTAAAAAAATAAAAGTGTGAAATATTGGTGACTTTGTTGCTTTTTGTTTGAGTAAGATTTATAGTTGATTTTTAAAAATTAGGAAAATTGTAATTTTAAGTTGTTGAGTTTTTTTGAAGTGTTAATTCCATTTCTCGAATTTTTTGGCCTTTGATTCATTGTCACTAAGGTTGTTTCTTAATAGCCACTTCAAAATTTCAATCAGGCTGGAAACAGATACATTTATATTCGAATTGAGTTACTGAAAATGGCAAAAAAGCCACTTTGTTAAAACATGCATAAAAAATTTGCTTTAAATTGCTGCTACTGTAATTTGTTTATTTGTAACAACCAATATCTGGACGAAATGTGACTGCCAAAAAGTGATGAACTAGTGTCTCTCACCTACAATGATCTTTTGATGAAGTATTAAATTTGGTTGAATGTGGGTATTTATGGTTACATGTTCTTGATCCAAGCATCTATTTTGAATAATCAGAGTGAAGTATAGCGACTTTCATATATAGTTTGAAGACCTGTTGAGGCAATGGAATGGTTGGAAACTCTAGAGGTGTTCTCTGATGGAGGAGCAGACCCTCTAGGCTAAATCGAAAACTCTGTACCCATTTTGTTTTTCGTTTTAGTCAGGTAGGTACATGGATTAAGAAGGATCTGGTCTGTAAGCCTCTTTCAATCCTATTCCGCAGGGCTCGTTTGAGGAGTCTGGTTGGGGAGAACCAAAAACGTAAGTGGTAATTCTGATCGTGTATAGGGACTCGCTCAAAATGAGGGATTGTCAGTGTGTTGATTAGTTTTCCAGTTTGATTTTTTAGAAAGTTTTTTGATTTATTTTATGATCTAATTTCTCTATGATTTGGTTGATTTGGTAGAGATTTATTGGAATCACAAGTTTGACAGGTAAAATCTTCATAATTTAAGTGCTCGGGGGTTTTCGAGGGTGTTGAATTCATATAGGCAGTCAAAAAGCCAGTTTAAAAAACACAAATCAAGATTTAGCCACAAAGTTTTTAACCTTCATACAAAAAACTGCATGAAACTCTAAAAAATCACACTTAAAAAAACTACTCCATTAAATTAGCCATAGTACCCCTGTTTTATTGTTTTGGAGTTTTATTTATTTATAAATATATTTTATAAATAGAGAATTTTTTACAACCCTAATAATTTTTAGCTCTGCACAATATAAGTGTAGCTCTGCACAATATAAGTGTCTTAGTGTCTTAAGAATATTCCTAAAAACATAAAATTTATTTATACATTTTAAATAACAAAAACAAAAATTACTATTAGACCATTTTTTTGATCAAATTATTGGAAGAGATATTCCAAAACATAAAATAACTAAACAACCTAGTAAAATTGGTATTGAAATTTCAAGCAAAAGAGACGATTTTGACACATTTATTAATCACCTCAGGGCAAGCAATCTGCATGTCAATTTCCACCCCCGAGGTCACCTCATGGCAGGTAAATTGCATGTCAAATTCCACCCTTGAGGTCCCACATGTCGGTGGGTAGAGGCCAAAGGAGGATACAAACCAGGTTGCAGAATTGACTTGTCGTGAGCCAAGCTACTTTATTTGATATTTGGTGAAGTACGTTGGCCCTAGGTTTTGTGTCAATGGTGAAGAGCCCATTAAAGCGAGCCAGGTATTATTTTGAAATTTAATTTAAAAGTTTGGATTTGTTTGGGCTTTCATGTGTGTAAGTTGCGTGTTTTCGGATTTTGACTTGTAGTTTGGTTTTATTTGTGTGTGTTTTTTAATGACTTTGATATATACCAAGAATGGAATTATATAAGCGTGGTATCATGATGGTATATATGAGAAAATAATTTTATTATAGAAAGTTTGTTGGGTAAAATTATTGGAGAGAACAAAGTTGTAATATGAATATGGAATTATGAAAAGGAAAGTTATATAAATAAATAATAATATGGTAAATAGAAGAAAATTAGTATAAGGTGAAAGATGATGAAGAGTTGTTGTTAATAAAATTATTTTGTTGTCGAGAGTTGTGTTTTTTTAGGATGGATGTTATGGAAGCAATGTAGATAAGAGGAATTGCAAGAGATCTTTATGATGTGAGTGGTGACGAACATGAATAGAAGTCCACGAGAAGATATTGAAGAGACCTTGGCTCCAAAGGAGAGACTTTCAAGGGATTTAGTAGATTATATAGGTAGATCGATGAAAGAAACTCCTACCTACTTGGGAAGTTTGAACCTAAAAGAATTAGTTAGTTAGATTAGGGAAATGAAGAAATTCTTGTTTAAGTAATCAAAGACTTAGAGAATGAAGTGTTCATACACCGCATTGAAAGGTCAAGCATTCCTTGTGTGATAATATGTGATTATATAGGAAGCAAAAGGGCAAGGATAAAATTAGGTCATGGGATAGGATGGTTTCTAAGATGAAGGGAAAATCCCTCCCTATAGTTTATTCTTTGCATTTTTTCAAAATGTTGTAACCTTGAGAGAAAAGGAGATGATGATGTAAGGAATGAATCAAAGAGTTTTATTAGTGTTCCATTGTATATGGAAAAAGTGATCAAGGTGATGATGTTGTTGCTAGATGCATAAATGGTATCATATCTGCTATCCAAGATGAGTTTATTATTGTAAGTATATGGTTAATCTTAAAGGCACTCTAGCTTCCCTTGAAGGCTAAAGAGAAGTTGCCCAAAAAATAATAGAGTTTCTAAGTTAGAGGAATGAGAGGTAGAGGCAGAGGTGGATAAGTGGGAAAAAAGAGAAGAGACTAGTGTGAATGTTACAACTGAAATATTTAAACATAATTATAAGGTCCTTAAAGGTCATGGAACACTCAGAGGAAGAGGAGGAATGTTTGGTACAACTTGCTTTAAGTGTGGAGCACAATAAGGCCAAGCTTATGTGTGTCTAGAGAACTTGATGCCAACAAAAGATGAGGGAGAAAAACCCAAAGCTGATTTAGCAAAGAGCATAATTTGAAAAAAACCCAATGGATGCTTGTAACCTTTTGCTGGGAAGGCCTTGGAATTTGGATAGGAATGTTTTGCATGATGACGAGAAGAATCGCTTTATGTTAGAGAAGAGTACAAGAAGATGAGAGAGGAAAATGGGGGAAAAAATCGTAGTGCAAAGATGTTATGCACAATGAAAGGGGTTTTGAAGGATGAGGAGAAAGCAAAGCACTTCTAAACAAAATTTTCCAAGGATGTCAACTCATTTAGAGAAAAGTAAAGTGCAAATAGAGGTTGAGAGTGTTTTTAATAGTGTTTAAGTTACATCAAATGAACTTTCAAAGGGCTTACTATATGCAAGATGTATTTTCTATCAAATTGACGTAATTTCAAATTTGAGTTTGCAAAATTAGCAACCCCACATATTGACTACATTAGAGAGTGATGAGATTAATAGACAATTCCAAGCACTATTGAACCACAGAAACAAAGTTACCAACTTAATGAGATCTATACTGCGTTCTCATTTTTTTTTATAGTTTGCATCAAATCATGATTTTCATGCCGATTTTGAAAACTGTTGATGCAACATCAACATTTTTTTGAGAGAAACATATTTTTGACACATTAATTTTTTCTTATATGTTAAGTATGAACATTCTTTTTTTAAATGCTGGTGATTTTTATACCAATTTTGAAAAGTGTTGATGCGACATCCACCTTTTTTTGGGGGTGGAATATTTCTGACACTTTAAATTTTCTTATGTATTATGGACATTTTTTTTAAAATGTTGGTGATTTTCGTGCTAATTTTGAAAAGCGTTGATGCTACATCAACCATTTTTTGGTGCATATTCTTGACACTTCAAATTGTCTCATGCCTCAAGTATGTGCATTTCTTTTTTAAATGCTCGTTATTTGGCTAGTTTTCAAGTTGTCTTCTTATTCTTCTTCTTTTTAGGATTTTGTATACATTTATGCATCGTTAATTAAGATTTCAATGCACATAAAATAGTTGTTAGTAAAAAATAATAATTTTAAACATTTCACAAAAAACACACATTTTTGCATATAGATATAATTATTAAATGCACATTTCGTAACATTTTCACTAAAAATGACATTTCAAAAAAAATATTTTTATAGAAAAAAACAAATTTTATGCTCTCTCTCTCTCTCTCTCTCTCTCTCTCCACCTAAAATTTTAGGTCAAAATAACAAAAACAAATTGTTTATAAAAATAGAAACAACTTTAACAAAAATAAATAAAATTGTTTAATAAAATAAAAAAATAAAAATTGAAAGCAAAATAAAAAACAATAATTTTGTTTAATACAAAACTAAAAAAAATATTTCAAAATCATTTAAAACCAAAAAAAATGGAAAAAAACCAAAAAAAATTAGCGGAAAAAAATAAAACATTATAAACCAGTTAAAATCAAAATTTATTATCACCAAAGGGGGTGGAAAATATACAAGGGGAAGCCCAGGACATGGGCGTAAATGCTATCTCCATGCATCATTTATGATTAGGAGGCATGTTAAATAAGCCTCGTGGAGCATTGGGCACGCGAATGTTCTGGAGGCGACTTTTGGTTATAATTGAGATGGTCACACAATTGTGCTCATTTGATTGGGTTGGGGTGTTCAAGTGTTGATCTCCATTCCTTTGGGATAAGATTTTCAATGGTGGTTTTTTGACCTTGGAGGGGAGTGGTTATGGCAGCTTGGAAGCAATACGTTTCCAGGAGTATGGGGTTACAGGCAACGATATTGGGTTGACTAGGAAGCCTGTGGAGATAGTAGTGAAATTTTGAAGCAGGGATTGGACATCATTGTAAGGTCAACAATCTTGACTAGAGGGTACACCTGTGAAACTAGCTTGGAAAGTAGCGGGTATTCGAGGTGGGATCCCAGAGAGGTTCTTATTGTCACAACGATGCTATGTCAAAGAGGAATGCCCCGGAGAGGGGTGGGCCCTCGAGGGCAGGGTGTTATTCATCAAGTAGCCCAACATGATGAAGGAGAAGAGTTAGATCAACTGCACAATGTCTCCCCAAGGTGAGTGGATCTACTACCAACCTTCAATTCCTTGGAGGCTCAGATTCGACAAATGACAATGACGATTAGACAATTGGCCTGAGATAGACACCATGACCATAATGAGGTCATTAATTCCTTGAAAGATATCAAATATAACCAATAGAACATTTTAGACTAGTAAGTCTCCCTTCACAAAGATAAAATGGCTCCATGAGTTGATGGATAAATTTGAGGGGGGAATGGTAGACATGGAATCACATGTTCATGAAGCATTCCACTGCCCTAGAGGCAGTGAGCATGAAAACCTGGCTCGCGGTAACATGGATGTTTAATGATGTTTGTGGGATGTATTCTGATTTTTGGATAGTTCTAGGCCATATGGGCTATTGATATTGGGTCTTCTAGTTTTCCTTTGTTGATATCTATGTTTTTTTGCTTGTATTTGTGGGCCAATAAATCTAGTAGGAGTGAGGTCTTAGTTTTTTTTAAGATGTGCTCACCGCAATGTAATTTGTTCATGAATTAATAGAAGTGGTTGATTTACAAAATATGGGAAAAAATCAAAATTTGTTAAGAAAATTGAATAAGATTTTTTTAAACAAAAGAAAAAATTAAACAATTATAAAAAAAACCGTTTCAAAAATCCAAAAAAAGCCATTAAAATGTTAAAAAAGAAAAACAAAACAAGAAAAAGAAATGAAATATAAAACAAATTAGAAAAAAATGAAACATAATTAAAAAAAATTGAAAAAATAAACAAATTACAAAACAATTTAAAAAAAATAGTGCATAAAAAAATATATTAAAATAAATTAATAAAAAGTTAAAACATATACAAATAAAGTTAAAAGATTTAAAAAAAAGTAAAAAAAGAATTGTAAAAAAAAAGGATGAGTGTTGCTTTTGGGAATCCGACTCACCCATACAGTGCTCCCATAGAGCACTATGTGGGCAATGTCAATTTCGGGAAATGACCTCTTGTATGGACGCAATGACAAGGGGCCACCAACAGGGCAACTAGAGTAACCCCTTGGTGTCGCA
>APFE030790409.1:18970-36784 GCA_000404065.3 Pinus taeda
TCACCCTCTTAATCAACTCTCCATTCCGCACTCTCTTTAAACTAAATGCTAGGCTTTCCGCCTATCTTGCCTCACGAAGTAATCTGTGCCTTTGTATTAAGTTCTCTGTTCATTGAGGTCCATTGGTCCCATACCATCCCAGAAACACAGTCATTCATAAAAAATCATTTCTTGTATCCATATTCACTTACTAGCCTAAGATAAATAGTTCACTGCAAGTCATCTCAGGCCTTTTCATTTATCTATTCACTGAGTGTGACTCGGAGAGAGCCCTCTCTTGTTCTGGTAGGGCTAGCTACCAGACTGAGCGTGGTTTGTGGTTACCTTAAATTTTTCCTTCCTTCAGCCTAAGGTGGATTTAGGTGATAATAGGTCCAAGAAGCAATACACAACAGTTTGCACAGAAATGAAAAATTTATGGTCATAAAACTTGACATGGCAAATGCCTTCGATGGGCTCAATCACCAATTCCTAGCAGCTGTTCTCCGGAAGTTTGGAATCTCTAACAAATTTGTAAACATCATTATGGAATGCATTTCAAATCCTTGGACAGTCCCCCTAATCAATGGAAGGCCTGGTCGCTACTTCCGAAGCTCTAGAGGACTGAGACAAGGTTGCCCTCTCTCACCCTTCCTTTTCATCATCATGGCGCAAACTTTAAGCATACATCTGGAAAATCTAAGGAAACAAAGGGATATAACAGGCATAAGTGTAGCGAGAGGAATAAAAGAAATCAATCACTCGCTCTTTGCCGATGACACTCTATTAATAGGAGAAGCCTCAAGATTAATTGCAAGGAGATTCAAGAGAATCTTGGACACTTTCTTGGTTGTCTCAGGGGGATTGCTTAACAAAAAAAAGTGCAGAATTTATACTTGGAATGTCTCACTTCAAGTAATGCAAAGAATCTCATTAATCATGGATATCCAATCCAAAGAAACTGGAGTCACTTTTCCTATCTTGGCCTTCCTTTAGCAAAGGAAGTTGTCAAGTCTGAGATTTGGAACAAGCAAATAGAAAAAATGAGAGGGCATCTTCAAAGTTGGAGGTTGTCGTGGTTAAGCCTAGTGGGTAGGACCATCCTCATTAAAGCTCTTCTTTCAGCCCTTCCTATTTATCAGTATGCTGTTACATTGGCTCCAGCTAGCATCCACAAACAAATGGAGCTAATTATGAGAGGCTTTCTCTGGCAAGGATGGAAACAAGACAAAAAAAAATTCAGTCTGGTCCGATGGGAACAGGTGATCCTTCCCTTCGAAAAAGGTGGCATATCCATCAAAATTCCAAGCCTAACTAATAAAGCGATGGGCTTTAAACTTGTGTGGACAATGTTAATAGAAAAAGGTAGCCAGTGGGTCGAGGCTCTAAAAAGAAAATACCTTAATGGGAAACACTCCAAGGTACTCACTGATTTGATTGTGTAAATACCATGCACTCCAGCATGGAGACTCATAAAAAAAGTCATTCCCAAATCAAAAATCGTATCTCAAAGTCGCCTGGAAATGCAAAAGATACAAACCTCTGAACAGATAGAATAATGGGTTCGGAGCCAAGAAACCATTATCAACAGTTCAAACCCTTGAAAATATGGATGGAGGAAAAAAGCATTAATTCCTTTATATGACATCTCGGTTTAGGACCATAATAGTTGGTCTACCTGGAGGGACCTTCCTCTCCCAAATCACCTAAAAAATCAGTGGGCAGATCTGAAGAGAACGCTGATGGGAGCTTCCCCAACAAATAAAACCTCTCAAGACAGCTTCGTTTGGGATCCAAGCGGAGGAAAGTTCACAGTGAAAGATGGGTATCAGCTCCTCCAATCTAGCAACAACCTAGATAATTGGAACCTTCGGTCAGCAGTTTGGAAGAATGAATGCCTCCCAAAGATAAAAAAAAATTGCGTGGACCCTCCTAAAAGGGAAGATCCTCACTGCTGAAAATCTCAAAAAAAAAGGGATTCAAGTTCCTTCAATGTGTTGCCTTTGTTGTTTGGAGGAGGAGAGCAGCCAACGTTTATTCCTCGATTTCTCCTTTTCCCAGCACTGCTCGCATCAAATTATCAGCCCTTTGAGGTTACCAAGAGAAAACTTTGAACAGCTCACAACTCTAAACATGAATTGGGAAAAAGGCTACCCCCATGCAAGAAAAGGAAAATCCATAATCACTTGAATCTAGAGATGCGTTCCATCTGCTCTCTATTGGAAAATTTGGCTCTCCAGGAACAGCGGCATCTTCAAAAATCAAAAGCCAAACCCAGCTCTCACTTTGGCCAAAACTTTAGGCCTAGTCGCGAAAATGATAAGTGCTAACACAGTAACTAAAATTGAGCACACCAACTGGCAGAAAGAAGAGGAAGAATGGTACAACAAATTCCTGTTGGTTTACTCAAAGAATAAACAATCTTCAGCAAAGTCAGGTAAAGGAAAAAAATGGAAATTCAGGGGAACCCAAAATGAAATAGAACAGTGGATTCAAGATCAAAAGACTTTCATTCTTAAGTTTGATGGCACTTCCAAAAACAACCCAGGACAAGCAGGAGCAGGGGGAATAATCTCCGATCAAAATGGGCAAGTCATCACCACTTACAAATGGGGATTGGGAAATATGACAAACAACATGGCTGAGGCCTATAACCTTTTACTAGGTACCTGCATCCTAAAAAATCTTCAAGCTAAAAATCCAGTCATAATAGGCGACTTGGAAATTATGATAGCAACTATGGAATCAGGGCATGACTTCAAAAACCAGGCCCTCAATAGAATTAAGCACAGGATCGTGGAAAACTCAAACAGCTGGGCATCATCCAATTCAAACACGTCATGAGAAATTATAATACCAAGGTAGATTCTCTAGCCAACAGCGCAATCACTAGACCTATAGGGCAGGTCCAAGAGAACAATAACACATATGACAAACCATATCCTTAAGACACCCCTCCTCACAGTTGGGCACGTGATCCAAGGTTCCAATAGTCATCTCAATAAAAATTCTGCCTCTCCCCTCAGTCCAAGCAGTTGGACGTCCGATCCCTTCTGCACTGACATTATCCATTTCCACATCCTCAGCATTGTCAAGGAAATATTCAAGAAAATGGTAAATCTATAGTGGATAATGGAGTGGGAAGAGTCTCGTGGAAAGAACACTCAGAAGTTAGGCAACAATCACTTCGTAATCCTCAGAGGTTGCTCAAGAAATATTCGAATTGACATTCGAGACAGGAACAATTCAAAGCAGACTGATCCGCATCCCGAGGCTCTGATGAAAGAGTGGGATTATAAGCAGCCCGTGGTGCATCGGTTCAGCCAGTTCTGCATGGTGGTTGCGCTCTGATCTCTCGGCAAAGGCTTGATTTCTCATCAATCCTATTTCAGGTTGCCCCCTGTGCCCTTTTTCCGTAGAAGTTCCTCAAAGACAACTCTGCGAGGTATAGAATCAGCCTGTCGGGACTGTATTTTCATTTTTTTATCTAACACTCAGTCTGTTTTTGTGATCCAACTTCATACGACTTTGCTGGCTTCTGTTTCGCTGCTCTTTGTCCCTTATTCTCTCTGTTTTCATCCCCATGCTCTCTCCTCTGTCCCTTATCCTCCTTTCAAAAGCTGCTTTCTCCCACTCTTTGTGATCCTTTGCCTCCCGCCCTCACTAATCTCTGGAGCTCCGCTTATTATCCTCTCCCCCCTGAACTGTCCCTCCGCCATCAACTCTCTGACCCGCCTGCCTTCTTCCTCCATAATCTCTGTTAACCTTCACTCTCCCCTCTATAGTAAGCTACTCAAACTCTGCGTCAAGATAATCAAGCTTACTCAAGACACTTCAACAATGTCAGAAAATCCTTTGGACCATGTCATCACCAACAGTAGTTGCACCCTTTGTAAGGTGCACTGCTTCATGATAGCCCGCTTCATAAAGCATTTCAATGAACTCAAAGAAGAAGTCCAGTTAGAGAACAAATCAAAGAAGAAAAAACTTGAAAAGCAGAAGAAGGAAATAGAAGGCCTCAAAGAGAAATGCAATCACTTGGAAGAAGCAATCAGTCACATAAGATCTATGAACCAAAGCATGCAAGGGGAGGCTTCTACCAAGAACAGCGATAAAAAAGAACAGCCACCTGATGACTCGGTCAACCAGTTCTGGTGAAAATTTCTTATGCATTGTAAATATTGTTTTCTCCTAGGTCAGTTCATACGGCAATATAGCCATTTTTCCTTCCAAGTTTTAAAAAACAAGCCTAGTGAATTGGATCAAGGGACTGCGTGCCCATTTTGGATCAATTCCACTTTGTTGCCTCTAGTATTTGTAATGGGACTTGTCCCCCTGCTGAAGTTTTTATAATATAATAGTATACCCCCGTGTTAAAAAAAAAAAAAAAAAAAAAAAAAAAAAAAAAAAAAAGAGTCAGAACTATATTTGATTCTTAAATAAATATTTATGCCCAATCTCCCACAATGACCTGATTATTGACCGTTTCAGTTAAGTGAATTTGTACAAAGTTCCACATGCCACTATTTTAACTTTCGGCCCCGAAAATGATACATGAAAAATTGCAATCCATGCACTTTCTGTCACTTTTTACTAACTTCAAATCATATTTTCATAAAAAAGTTATGACAATTTTCCCTAGGTCACCATTTTGAGATTAAATATTGGAGCCTACAAAAACCCTAACTTCCTCGGATCATATCTCTAAAAATATAGTGAACCAAGATTTGAAATTTTTACATGAAGCTCATCAGGATTTCAAATCTATGTGGAAAAAATTTCAGCTTTTGAAGCCTTGTAGAAAAAAAAAATTATAGTGAAAATTCCAAGATGTCTTGTTTGAAGAAGCGAAACCCTGGAATCCAAAGCTCTAATACCAAACGTTATGCAACCAACTTACAAAAATATAGATCAACGACTTTAAAAATATCCTCTTCGAGGGGGAAACCTCCTTTACATTACATAAATGAATAATTCTTGGATGATACAAATGATAAGACCTCCTTTCTATATATAGGAGTTTAAGTGATCACAATATAATCAAAGCCTACATAACAATAATAATGTAAGGGCATAACAATAAAAATATGGGGGCTACATGGGCACAACAATAACAATAAGGGGGATACACTAACAATAACAATAAAGGGGTTAAACTAGTATTATAGGGACCTAGAATATAAGGTGAAAATTAAATATTTAATAAATGGAAAAACAGTCTAGTAAGATCCCACCTACTTGTAGTTTTATTTGATTAGGATTCATAATTTATCCCTTTCCCTAGAATTATTTTCATGGAACTAATAAACAAAAATAGTGAGAGGAAGTTCAAAAAACAAAATGATTTATATTAGCCTCGAGGGTTAGCTCAATTGGTTGAGTTCCCATCCTTAAAATCACCTTGCTAATGGAAGACCATGGGGTCAATTCTCTCGTACGCTCTTGAGGTTAGGCTCTACTAATGAGCTAGTGGGAAGTGATCCCTTCAAGTGGATCTACCCAGATATTTCCATGGACGTAGAAACCATCGATCTCTAGTGTACATGAATTGCACTAAAAAACTTGATTTCTATTGGAATGAAGGCAAAGGAAAACACAAATAAAAGAGAGAGAATTAATTATGGAGGTACCCTAGAGCTTGCAAAATTATTATTATTATTTTATTTATCCTTTCTAAGTTTCCTAGTACTAATTTTCTCTTGTTTATAGCAAGGGGATAGCTTGAGAGGTATCAAAAAGAGATTGCTTGGCATTCTCTGATTTTTTTTCCTTCGATGTTGATTGTTTTGATTTAATTTTATATTCATTCTATCCATAATTCTTGAGTTATTTCAATGTCGATTAATATGAATTTTTGCATACTTTAATGAGATTTAGTTATTACTTGAAGTTACCCAGCGAAGAGTTTTATTATTATTTTCTTTGAGGGGTTGGTTACTATTGTTTGATTCTTTGACATCTTTACATCTAAAGAAATCTTTTCATCTTGATCTTCATAGGGGTTTGTAAGGATAGGTTTTTATTGAAACTCATATTGGATTTAATAATAAATTTGTCGATTTCTTCAAAACTTAGCCTTTTTTCCCTTAAAATTGTTATTGTTCATTCATTCACTTATTTAAATGTAGTTTCAATTCTAATATTATTTACATCCTAAGTTATTTTTCTTAAATATATTTGAAAACTGAAAATTTTATAGAGTACAAAAAATATTTCCATATAAAAAGATCAAGGTCTCAATCTAGTTGTAGATTATCAAGGCTATAATCCCAAGGTTACATTCCCACCTATCTCATCTAACCTTGTGAGTTTGTTGCACTCAAAATTGTCACCTTGACATTCTACAATCTGTGTGAGTCCATTACCACTCATACTTTCCTCCTTTGCAAGTCTTAAGCCTCAGTTCCTCATATCAAGCCTTGAAAATAAGAGAAAACCCTCAAAAGTCTCTAAAACTCTGGTTCCACACTTTCTCTTAGCATTACCTGCAGTCCCGCACCTAATGGTCATGTCTCCTACACACCTAACCACTATGTCTCTGTGTTATGGGTGCGAACCACTATAAAAGTTAAAAGGGCACGAGTACATTCTAAAAACTCACTTTTAGTCATTTCTAGAAGCTTCTGGAAGGAATATTGAGGTGGCAAGTTCACTCTCTTAAGGTTCATGCATCCCATACCTTAAGGACTAACCCCTTAATGTGAGGAGCTTATCCCTTTGAAGGAGGATTCTATCCCTTCATAGGTGGACCTATAACCTCTTCCCCTGCACTATAAAAAGAAGCATTGGGCTGGTTACTGGGGAGGTTAGAAACTGAATATTTTTGAGGTGAAATGTTGTTGGAACTTAGTATTCTTAGTTGAGTTTTTATGAGGAGAGATTACATACCTCTATGATCTCATTTGGAAGAGTGCAAGGCTTGTCAAAGTAAAGGAAATTCCTGTTTCGAACCCCAGGAAGAGCTTGTTCAACATCAAGGCGGAAAAGGTTGTAAGGTTCTTCTACTTCAAAGTTAATACAAATAAGTTTGTTTTTCTCAATAAGCTATTGGTTCATGGTTTATTTTATGGATTACTTGATCACCATAATAGACATGATTTATGATATTTGCTATGCAGTGTTATTTAATGTTTACTTGTTTGTGATTGTGGGTTCTCAAAGATAATTCTTTCGAACGATTAAAGGATGGCTACTACGAACAAGTGTTGAATCTAAGGTAGGCTCTTAACACCTCTATAGTATTTATTTATAAATCACATATGTCTAGAGAAAGATAGATTTGTTTGTTTGTTTGTTGCTAGACTATCTTCTGATACTAAGGAGATCGGTCTTGTCCACAAGATCGATTTATCCGGCCAACAAATTGGCGACTCCGCTAGGGAACTGAATTTGGTTTTTGGTTTTCCTTTGTCTTTGACTTGAGAAACTTGTTTTCGTTTCTGGTTTTTTACTGATGTATGTTGGCTTGGGTAGTTTTTAGAATCTGGATTGTTTTTTGTTTTTTTCGAAAGCTTTCAGGGGATCGCACTTTCTCTTTACAGACAGTGTGGGCATTTCCGCATATTTCCTTTAGTAAATAGAGTGGGACTACACCTGTTTCTTCTGGAAGCCTGCGGACCCTGTAAAATTTTTTGAAAATCCTAAAATATTTTCTTCTATTTAAGTTTAGGTTTCATTTAATATTTTTAGTGTCTACCCAGATCTATATTTTTCCTGGAAAAAATATATTATGAGTGAGTTCTGATGGTATTTTTGTTTTAGATGATTTTCTAGAAGTTTTCCATGCCTGGAGAGGTTTTCACTTGGTCTCTGTAGTGACTCAAAGATCAGAAGCTTGAGAAACCTTAGATTACCCTGGTGTCTTTTCGTCTTCTTGATGAGTCTAACTTGGTTGTGAAATCTGTCCTTTGTGAGAAATAGATTTAGTTTTCTCCTTGCAAATATTTGAACAAGCTTTGTTATAAGTTTTGAATTTCATTATTACAAAAGAAAGCATATCTGGATGTTTTTGATTGGTTTGTTATTCTCAACAAAATAATCCTTAGTTTACTGAACAACTAAGTAAAACATCCTCAAAAAGAATTGAAGCTTTTTATTCAATTTAGGTTTTTAAAAGTTTTTAGATCTCAAGAACCCCAGTTTGGTCCGGTTAATCCTGGTTTTCCATGAGCTTATAACATTCCTAATGCAAATCTGATTCCAAGTTATCCTGGATATCCTCCTCCTGGAGCCGGTCTTTTTACTCAAGGTTTTCGCGACCCAAACCGTCAGTTACAATTTATTGCAACTTTGGATTTACCTGATTTGTCGTGCCTTACGAACGATCCGATTTACTATCTTCCGTATTGGCCGCCAATGCCTAATAAGTTGCCCAGTGGTATCCTGAAATTTGAGGGTTATTCAGGAGAGGATCCGTCAAATCACATTATGACTTATCACCTCTGGTGTGCATCTAATTCTATCATTGATGATTCAATTCGATTGCGTCTTTTTCAACGAACTCTTATTGGTCTTGCCGCCAAATGGTACATTGAGTTACCACGAGGCTCTTTTTATAATTTCAATCAGTTAGCCACTTCTTTCTTAACTCATTTTCAGTTGCCTGTCAGATATGACAATGGAATAGAACTGTTAACTTCACTAAACAATCCACGTCCACATATATTTCTGATCATATTCATGAATGACGACGAAGAAGGCGTTTAGTGAAAGTTTTCATTCCTGGTCAAATTTTAGCAGAATGGTTCATTAAATCATTGTTACCTAAAGTCGCTGAAGATGTATCTAAGCGAGGAGTTGTCACTGAAGAGCAAGTCATTTCTCAGGCTCAATACCTTGACCTCATCTATACGCAGTCAGGTACTTTACATGAAAAAATCCCTGATCTTCCAAAAACTACAGCTCCTTCAGGGTCTCATGCTGCTGATGGTATGATTGGTTTAGTTAGTACTAAAAACAAGAAGAAATCTTCAAAGAATTATTCTCCTATAATAACTTTACCTGATACCCTGAAAGGAGATTCTTCCACTGAATTTTTTGTCGACATCCATGTCATAGATTCATCTATGATCAAATCCGGTAGTAGAGAGAAGGGGAAGAACAAAAACAATCAAAATTCAAAAGATAAAATGAATCTACTGACGAAAAACGGAAACCTCGCTATCCTTGTCTCATTTGTGACGAGGATCATTTTACCAAAGAATGCCCACATCGAGCAGAGGTTTCAAAATTCGTTAAAGATTCTCAAATGCCTGCTGTCTTGAAGGATCCTTTTCCTACTCAAGATAGTAAGATGGTTGCTTCTTCCTCGAACACCTCAGAAGAACCCATTACGATGATGTCTCATGTCCGGATTGCGACGTGATCGCAAGATTATGGTAGTAAAAATCTTGTTGATGGTAAAGAAGCAGAATCTTCTAATTCAAACACATCAACTACAACTCCTTGTTCTGATCCACTACAGATCGAGAAACCCAACCCTGACTTAGTAATCAAACCGTGTGCTAAAGGTATACTTCGGAAATCATTTTTCAATCCACATGTGAGAGCTACTCAGAATTATAACATTTTTGAAGACTTAGCTATTTCCTCTTCAGCAATGTTGGCTTTGGAAGTGCTGCAATCGTGCCCAGCACAGCGTAAATTACTATTGTCTGCTATAGGAGCTATTGATATACAGGATTCGAACCTAATAATATTCGATTTAGAGAATAGTAGACCTCGCCTACCTCATCAAATGGTCCAGATTCCAGTGTTAGTCAAAAACATACCTTGCTTTCAGACTATGATTAATGAAGGGGCTTCTACGTGTATTATGTCGATCTAGTGTTGGAAATCGCTTGGTTCTCCCACACTCAATCGGTCTCTAACAATTCTAAATGCTTTTGATGGCCAAGGGTTCCATCCTTTCGGTATTTGGCAAGATTTACCTATAGGGGTCGAAGGAAAAACCGTAAATCTAGATGTGGAAGTGGTTGATGCCCCTCTAGATTACAACCTTCTCCTAAGTCGCAGTTGGTCTTATGCTATGACTGTTATTGTTTCATCGGTCTTTCGGATTATCAAGTTTCCTCATAACAGAAAGATCATTACGATAGACCAACTAACTTATTTCTCATCTGACCCATCCTCTCCAGATAACATTTAGCATATCGGTAAAATGACTATCCCTTACAAGGATGTTGGCATAGGTTTGATTAAAGATTTTGGTTTACTGGGAACTTTTTCCTTCCCTCCCCCTAACATATCACCTTCTATTGCAACTATTCACATGATTTCATCGAACACTATTTCTTTTGATGATCCTTGGATCATACCTTCCGATTCTGAGATGGATTCATTTGATGGCGCGATGCCTTTGAGTCCCTTTGAAATTGCATATCAGGCTATACAATGATTTTATAATCCCTGATCAAGGTCGAGGATAGTTTTTTCCTATGTCCACCTCGTTAAAAAATGAAATCGGATGTGTCGAGGATAGTTTTTTCCTATGTCAACCCCGTTAAAAAATGAAACCAGATGTGTCAAGGATAGTTTTTCTTGTGTCAACCTCATTAAAAAATGAAACCGGATGTCTTGAGCATAGTTCCTTGTCTTGTGTCAAGCTCGTTAAAAAATGAAATAAGGAGTCTCAAGGATAGTTTGTTCCTGTGTCAACCTCATTAAAAAATGGAACCGGGTGTTATGGAGCATAGTTCCTTGTCTTGTGTCAAGCTCGTTAAAAAATGAAACAAGGATTATGGAGCATAGTTCCTTGTCTTGTGTCAAGCTCGTTTAAAAAATGAAACAAGGGTTATGAGGATAGTTCTTTTACTATGTCAACCTCATTAAAAAATGAAACAACTCCCTTTCCAAATCGATTCTTCGAGTCTTTCCAAGATCTCAAAAGTGAACTTTCATTCCATCCACCTCGTTGAATGCAATGAAGCTTGAGGGGCATGTACCTCAATTTGACTCATTATGCCGAGGGCATGCAAACTTATAACAAGCATAGTTTTTCATTTCAATCTTGTTTAAACATGAAACCGAATCCAAGTAGAGTTCTCTATGGTTCAAGCTTGTGTAAAAAATGAACCCATGCCCGATTTGCATCTCGTGATTGCAATTTTTATCCGCTAAATTATGCTAGATGAGCCTTGGTTGTTTTCACTCCATCGCCACCATCTCTTTGGCTGATCATATGCTTTAACTTAGTTGTTTTTCCTTTCCTGAGGGACCGCAGCGATCAGTGGTTTTATTAACCAGCCTCTTAACCATTACATGTTTTGAGTAGTTCCACCATTGTCGGAACCAGTTGCTACCCTATATACCACTCGTTCCTCTAGGACGAGTCTTCTTTAAGCTCTTTTCTGACTCGTAAAATATGAAGAGATTGTCGAGTTTTTCCCTTTTAACTCGTTAAACAGAATAAAAAGGTGGTCCACTTTCAACTCTTTTTTTACCGTATAAACATGAAAACATCGCTGGACGTTTGTCGTTTCAGGTTCGATACTGGTTATGAAACGACGTGTCTTCGATCACTTTTTTACTTTTTCAAATCAAGGCCACTAATTATGAAAAGTACTCCTTGATTGTAATGGTCAAGCGGTTCTCTCGAGGATTATTTTATACTTTTTCGAGCTCGAAGGACACAAATTAACAAAAAAGGACCCCCCCCCCCCCCGGCTGAGTTTTCTTTTCCATGTCTTTTTCAAACTCTCTAAACATGAAAAAGACTCTGAGTTTTACCTATGTCGAACCCATTAAACCCTGACGACATTGGACTTGTCACATGACGGGACTATAGTCCTCTTTAAACCATTTTCAGACTCGCTAAATATGAAAATATTGTCGAGCGCTTGTCCTTTCCGGCTCGTTAAAGTATTGGAAATGTCATCCCTCCTGTATTATTTTATCCTTTTTCGGACCTGAGGGATTATTTTACGAAAAAGTACCCCCGTGGAGTATCCTTAAGTTTTTCTTCTGACTCCCTAAAATTGAAAAACACCAAGTTTTTCCTATACTGGACTCATTAAATTTAACAGTAAAGGACCTGTTCAATTTTAAACAGGAACAAACCACTCCTTCTTAGGGTTTGAATTTTAAACTAAGTTGGACTCTTCCGAAGGATGAGCTTATAAACAAGCAAATTTTATCCTCCTCAATCTTGTCAAAAATAAAGAGGTACTCACCTGGAATGGTGGGGAAAAGAGAGAAAAATGAACCTGTTTGTTACACTTTGTTTTTTGGAAAAGCCGTTAACCACTCTTGAACACGACACTTTTTGTTCACCTGGGTTGGTAAATCCTTTGCCTAATAGTTAATCAAACCATATTGAAAGTCTTCAGCCGGTTTTTGGGTATTAGCTTTGGGTCAATTGTCACCAAGCTATCTGCAGTGTCATTATGTGTTCAAGAGATCAGTTCAAACAAACCATTCATCTGCAAAATATTTGTCATCCACTTTGACCATCCCCGAGTCAGTCCTTGCCGATATATTTCTTCAAAACTTGATCTATGATTTCGTGTTGTGGGCTTGCCTACAAAGGATCGCTTTCTATCGACATCAACTCATTATCTAGGAAGTTGATCTAGAAATTGTCAGTACCTTAAAATCAGCATGCCCTAATGGAAAATTTCTCACCTTCGACGATAGGTTGCATCATTCACCTTCAATCAAAGGATTCTATGACATGTTCGACTTCGACTCATTTATTAACATTTCATGGATTGTACTGAGTACTTTGAGAGCCATTGACATTACTGGTGGTTTCTCTCACACTTGTTAATAGTTCACATCATTGACTGGTAATCAAGTGGTTTCTACCATGTTCGACTTCGACACATTCATTCACATGGACAGAATCATACTAGTTCAAGAAGCAGAAATCAAGACCCTGGATCTAGTTTCTACCATCCATGCTACGAGGAATTTTGTTATTCATTATACAGTGGACTATTCATAAACATATGGTTGTGCCCATACTGTGCCTACACATGTCTATACTCTTGATGTATTACAAAATCATTCCTATATCAGAACAGTTTAGTCAGTTTTCTAGTCAGTTTTGATCTGAGTATGGGAATGCCTACCTCAGCGATGATATGTCTACATATATATATTTTGCATTGAATGTTTTTTTATAGGTTCTGACTAGGGTGTCCACAGGATGATCCTTGAAATGATAAATTACTTCACTCTTCATAAATGACAGACTCTATCTTCATCTATTACAGACTTCGCACCTTTAGGGAGAAATCTGTTGCACTCAAAATTTTCACCTTGACATTTTGCAATCTGTGTGAGTCCATTACCACTCATACATTCCTCCTTTGCAAGTCTTAAGCCTCAGTTCCTCATATCAAGCCTTGAAAAGAATATAAAGCCCTCAAAAGTCTCTAAAACTCTAGTTCTGCACTTTCTCTTAGCATTACCTGCAATCTCGTACCTAATGGTCATGTCTTCTGTGCACTTGACCGCTCTATCTTTGTGTTATGGGTGTGGACCCCTATAAAAGTTAAAAAGGCATGAGTAAATTATAAAAACTCACTTTCAGTCAATTCTAGAAGCTTTTGGAAGGAATATTGAGGTGGCAAGTTCACTCTCTTAAGGTTCATGCATCCCATACCTTAAGGAGCTAACCCCTTGTTGTGAGGAGCTTATCCCTTTGAAGGAGGAATCTATCCCTTCATAGGTGGACCTGTAACCTCTTCCCAGGCACTATAAAAAGAAGCATTGGGCTGGTTACTGGGGAGGTTAGAAGTTGAATATTTTTGAAGTGAAATATTGATGGAACTTAGCCTTCTTAGTTGAGTTTTTATGAGAAGAGATTGCATACCTCTATGATCTCATTTGGAAGAGTGCAAGGCTTGTCAAAGTAAAGAAAATTCTTGTTTCAAACCCCAGGAAGAGCTTGTTCAACATCAAGGCTGAAAAGGTTGTAAGGTTCTTCTACTTCAAAGTTAATACAAATAAGTTTGTTTTTCTCAATAAACTGTTGGTTCATGGTTTAATTTATGGATTCCTTGATCACCATAATAGACATGATTTATGATATTTTTTGTGCAAGTGCTATTTAATGTTTGCTTGTTTGTGATTGCAGGTTCTCAAAGGTAATTCTTTCGAATGATTGAAGGATGGCTACTACGAAAAAGCGTTGGATCTAAGGTAGGGTCTTAACACCTTTATAGTATTTATTTATAAATCACATATGTCTAGAGAAAGATTTGTTTGTCTGTTTGTTGCTAGACTATCTTCTGATACTAGGTAGATCGATCTTCTCCACAGGATCGATTTATTTTTCCAACAGAGTTTCAAAAGTGTCGCATGTAGGAATTTTCATTTTGAATAGTGTGAATGGTGTAGTCACCTTCCTTGATATATCACATTACTTATAAAATTCCTCAAACTCATTCCTATAGATTTCCCAACCATTGTCTGTCCTCAACACCTTGATTTTCTTCTCTGTCTAATTTCCACAAGATCCTTAAACTCTTTAAATTTGTCCAAGACATCAAATTTCTTCCTAAGAAATACATGTATTTCTCAAGAATCCACCTATAAATGAGACATAATACACATATTTACCTAGTGATGGAACCAACACATATCCAAACACATAATTTTGCACCACCTTTAATAGTCCATGTACCCTCATAGTACCAGAGGAGAATCTTGATTTTTCTTCCCATATAAGAAATGTTCACATAACTCAAATTCCAAAGAGCACTTATACATACCTTAAACCATACCTTTACTACTTAGTACTTGGAGTCCCTTCTCTCTAATATGTCCTAGTTTTTAATGCCACAACATAATATTTTCCCTAGATACTACTAGGGTTTTTCCTAATTTAGCTCCACTCTCAAGAACAATGGACCTATTTCACTTGGCACTAATAGTGCTTCCTAATAGCTTATGCATAGTTCCAGCCCAAAGTCCCCTATGCAATACCATTACTCCTTGAACCATATTGTAGGTTTCTTGTTTAAACATTATTTTTACACATACATCGCTCATATTTCTTTCAAAAATCATTTTTTAATGAAATCTTGAGATGTGCATAACACAAGGGATTTTTTGATCCTTCAAACTATAAGCTTCAACTTGAATTTTCATCGTCCTATTATTTTAACTGCAAATTCATCTCCTAGGAAAAGTCATTGCCATTATACCTTTCATACTCGCAAAAGTACTCTTTATGAGGAATCATATGAAAAGATGCACCTAAGTTTACCAACCATGTTTCATGATCGACATGTGTGCCTAAAGAATTCAAGTGCACATCCCCTCCTTTGTATGAGGAGGTTTTCACTTATGTTGAAGGATCATCATCAAATCCCTTCCCTTCCTCAATACTTTTAGATCTATAGGTTTTCTTGTAATGACCTTCTTTTCCACATCTCCAACATACCTTTACATTTTTTCTTAGAGTTAGATTTTCCTCTAGATTTATATCTCTGACTTGAGGACTTATTTTGATTTCTATCATAGGAGCATCCTCTTATAGATAAAGAATTTTCATCCTGAATTTCTATGAATTTCCATGTAATCTCCTCCAATAACAAGGATGAAACTTCTTCATCAAAACTTAAAGTAGTTGCATTACTATGGAAATAACCTAATTACCCCATGAGTCTGGTAAAGAACACAACAAACTAATACACTTATCTTCATCTAAAATATTAATATCAACATATAATAGGTGACTTACCATAGTATTGAAGGCATTCAAATGCTCTGTCAGCAAGTCTTGATCCTTCATCCTCAGGTTATACAACTTCTTTAATATGAACAATGTTCACTAGGGACTTAGATTGATGCAAAGTGACTAACTTGTTCAACAATTCCTTCACTATAGATTCACTTGAAACATTTAGTAATACTAAATATTAGAGACACGACCATATTTTGATATTTTCCTTCCAATCCACCTTGGTCCAATCTACTATCGACATCCCCATAGGCATAGTACCTAGATCCACGATGATCTATTAATCTTTTTCCACCAAAATATCTCCCATTTTGAGCTTCCATAGATCAAAACCCTTCTCATTGAATTTCTTGATCTCTATCTTTGAACTGCTCACCATTTCCTTTCACCACAAGAATCAAATACTGCAAATCTCCCATTCTACCAAAGTTCTCCATAGGCCCCAAGCGAAATCCCTTTGCCTCAAACTTACTCCCTTGAAGCCAAACTACTATGAAACCATATGTTGATTTTAACCATGTATAGTCAATTACTACAAATATATTCTTGATAAAAATATAAAAGATGTAATGGCACACAGAGATTTTATCCTGGAAACCCAAACTAGGAAAACCAGAAAGATTTTTATATATCATTTCTTTATTATGCTACAATATGTATATCACACAACATGTATAAAACCTCGATATATTAATCCTATATTATAATACAACCATAGTTCCTTAACTAGAATTTCAAGGCCATGGTTTGAATCACCAAGCACCACAAAATCACTAAAAGTGAAAACCATGTGCCAAAACCCACAAAGATGGGCTCAAAAACTACCCATTCTTTTTTTTATTATTTTCTTTTTTTTGGGATGTGGGGGGTGGAATATCCCCTTCTGACTGTTGAATTTTTTAGCTATGTCCAATCTTCATAATTAAAAAATCATATCCCTTGAAATTAATAATAAATTTAAGTCATGTTCTTCATGTCAATTTACAAAGAGAAAATTTTGGATTTTTGGCTCCAAAAAGATCAAGCTAGCCCTCCATCAATTCAAGTCGGCCTAGCTTGTATAGGCAACCATTTGGCCTCGCAAGACTCTATATATACATCGCTTATTCTCCTCCACAAGACACAATTCGAATCACAACAATCATCTATTTTATGTTCACACGTGTGAAGGAGAGAGAGAACAAGAAGTGTACATGAGTAATAGGAAGTTCATATGAGTAACAGGAAGTGCACATGAGTAATAAGAAGATTGAATGATTTGCAAGGGTCAAATTTTGTGGTTAGTTGGACCATGTTTGACCAAGGTTGTATTGTTGGCTAGTTTTACTTTGTATTTGACTAGAAGAATTAGACGTATCTCTTGTTGAATTGAAGAATTTCTCTAAGGAAATGGTTGTTGGTTTTCCCCGAGTGGGTTTTCCTAGGGTAAATCTTGTTTTATCTTTGTGCGTTATGATCTCTATTGTCCTACTACTTTTATGGTTGACTTTTTGAAGTGAAATTGCTTAATAATAAAATTGAAGTGCTAAAATAGTATCTAGATCAGTGGAAGTAATTATCAGTTTTGGAAATTAGTGCTTGTATCAATTGCACTTGAAAAATCAACATGGTATCACATCTTTGGTGAAGAAAGGACGCTAAGGTCACTTGTTGAAGGACTCTCTCTCTCTCTCTAAAGCATAAAAATCTTTTTCCTAAAATTTCCAAGAATTTTGAGCAGATGGCTCCCTCTTGTAAGAAGGTGCATCAAACTTCAAGGCATGGAAAAGGAGAATTAATCTAGTTTTTGAAGAAAATGATGTCTTAGAATATGTAAAAGGCAAGGTGAAAGAAATTCCAAGTTTTAAAGAATCTAGACTAGTATCAGAAGGAATAATTCAAAGACCTCAAGAAGATGACTCCCAAGCATTTGCAACTCATTCCAAGAAGGTTTAAGGAAGAAATAAGTTTGGTTTCCAAAGAAGAAATGCAGGTAGAATATCTGCTCCTCAAGAAAAGAAAGATGTGTCTGTTAGGTCCCTATCATACTAGTGTAACCCCTTATTGTTATTAGTACAACCCCCTTATTATATTGTTGTGCCCATGTAGTCCCCATGTTGTTATTATTGTGCCCCATAGAAGCCCACTATTGTTATTATTGTGCC
>APFE030790409.1:45619-67624 GCA_000404065.3 Pinus taeda
GGTTCAACCAAGTTTTCTTTGAAAATAACTTGGAATCAAGAGTAGATCAAAATGAAAAGATTTTTGCACAAGAAATGTGGCTTCTTAAAGCCATAAGAATATGTCAAAAATTTGAATTTCTATGCTCTGTGCATCTTGGGAAAGGGTGTTAGTAATGAGTGATATACAGATGAAAACAAGGGAGTTAGTCATGCTCCAGTGTGTTGCTCTTCCTGTAGATGTTTCAGCAACTTTAATCTTGGAAGAGACACCACTTCTGCAACCCCATCTACCTACCCAACTAGTTCTCCTAACATTTTTTGTTCCTTCTTGGAGGGTGCACTTGGACTTGCAAACCCTTTGAATGCCTTTTTCTTTTCATTGGCTTTTTGCTTTCCTTTCCTATCTAATACTACCCTTATTCCTTCCAAGGTCCCAGATTAAGTAGCTGGGAACCTTAGTTTCTCTACCTAGCTACTGATCTGCCAAGATTAAACAGTTTGGACAGATTTCATTCTCTATTCTACAACATAAATTGAAAACATGGCATGATCCAGATTAGGATTTTGAATCATCCATAACTTTTGTGAACATGCAGGCCTAGATACACCTTTCTTTCTTTTGCAAATATGGAACCTTTGTGGCAGCAAAAATGGAGCATATTTGGCACTTACATTTGCCAATCATGAAATATGAAACCTATTGGTATAGGTATCCAACAAGGTGCAAGGCCTTGCCACTTTGTTGTGGTGTCATATTGTTATTGAGTTTCATGGTTTTCTTCTTGTTTGTCTCTTGTATTGCGTTTTACATTTTGAGTCTTGGGAATTTGTTGGGAAAGAGGAAAGTTAGTAGACCTCGGAGAGAGTTGAATGGTACCCAACAAGTAATGTAATACATGAATGAATCTCAGTGCATGAGTAAGCACAACGGATATGACAGTCGATTCTACTGGTTGGGTTCATTGTGGTAAATGGATAGTGGTAGTATAATCATGAGAAAGGTAACCAAAAAAGGTAAAGTAAATGGATTTGAGGTGTCAGATGCCTTAGATAAGTTGGGAACTGTGGTTATCAATGTTGTGCAGCCTATGCACAAATAAGGAATTTATCTTAACCTAGACCTTATGTTATCTACTAATTATGTTATGATCATGATTATGCTGATGATTATATATGTATACATGTATGTATGTATTTTTTTGTCTAACAAGACCACGATCTTTTTATGCTAATTTTTATGTATGTAAATGCATGTATCTATGTATCTATGTCACTATTTGACAGGGTCATTGGGAATTGTCCTTGTAAAGGAATGATTGCCAACGCAGGAAAATGAGATGAAGAGGTTGCTAGTCTTACAAGGAATCAATTGGGAAGGGTAGTCCTCACAAATATATGAGGTCAATATCATGTGGTTATGAGTTTATATTATGTGATTATATTATTTCTATGTTATGGACAGGTTATACAAAGAGATACATCATCGAAATGAAAGTAGTGTGGTCTGCAACATGCTAGGATAAGCATGAATAAGGCAATGGAAGCAAGGTTTCTTAGTAAGGAATGTGTGGTTTCAGATGTGTGGTACTATTATTGTGCATATGTTAGATATGTTGTACATGTTTCATATGTGATGATTGTGTGAATGCAGTATTGTGCATATGTAGTGTGTGTATTTGTTGTTTATGAAATATTATGTGGAGGATGTTAGTATAGACAGTGTTGTATGAATGTTGCATATTCAATGTTGGGTATATATGGTGTTATGTACATGTTGGATATATAGTGCCACGTACATATCTTACTGATGCTATGCGGTGTTGTATGCACATAGTGCTATGTGGGTGTTGGATATGTGGTGTTGCGTATAGATGATGCTATGTACATGTTGGATATGCAGTGTTATGTACATGTGTTGTATCGTGAATGTTGCACATGTGGTGCTATGTACATATGGTGTGGTGAGCATGATTTTACAAGTGGTGTTGTGTGCATGTTGTGTTGTGTACATGTTGTACAAGTGGCATTGTGTGCAGGTGGTGTTATGTACATGTCATGCACGTGGCATAGCATGTTAGAATCAGTATTTTAATATTGCCATCAGTGATCAAAACTCCTCTTTTATATCATATTAGGGTTCCATTTTGCAATTTTTGTCATTCCACCTAGGTCCTCATTTAAAAATTTACTCACTGATGGTAGCCCTATGTAAAAATCCCTACTCTCGCTCAAAAAACAATATTTGTTGGCCCACCTTCATGTGTCTTACTGAGCATACATTGACTATAAAGGCTCATTTCATCATTTTTTGTCTCAGTCAAGTCCACCTAGAGTATGCTCATTCAAGGTCCCATTAGGTCTTTGGGTTTCATTTTTTGAAGGTCCAATAAAACATAATTTCACCCCATAAGGTCAACAAAAGTCTGAGAGTGAACAAAATAATATCTTGTTTCAATTAAAAAGGATTTGCAAACATGTAACCATGGTTTCCAAAGATCTAATTTTGATTTCAAGTAAGAATTTCTTTCCAGCTTGTAATTTTATTTGAAAAACAGATATGTAATCCTATTTTTTTTATATTTATGTAATTTTATGTCATTATATGTAATAAGTAACTTTTCCCAAGATATCAACTCAGTTGCAAAATGCCAAAGGACCAAAAGTCAAAGGTCAAAGTATTCCCAATGTGTATCAAGTGATCAATTTGTTAAAGAAAAGTCAAGTGTAAAGGTATAGGTTCCATGAGTAAAGTGAATGATTAAAGGAAGAAAGTGGGTCCAAAGGCCAAAACATCAATTTCATGAAGTATAAAAGCCACCAAGGCATCAAAATAAAATCCATTTTCACTCTCAAAGGTCGAGCTCACACTCCCTTGGCTCAAAAAGGCGATTTTTCATGTTCAAAGGAAAAAAAAATCTTGTTGTTGTACTTAGGAAGAAGACATTACGCTTAAAGCTTTGCGCACTACGTTTTTTAACACAGATGCTACACTTCTGGGTAAGGCATTGCGATTTTGCCTAGCGCGTTGTGCTTTTGCCTAGTAAGCCTCCAAAGTGCTAAAACACCTACAAATCTTCACAAAATCTCAACAAGGCTTAGTTTCCTCCTCTACCAAGTAAGTAACCCTATTTTCCACCCATTTGCACTTCCAAACAACATTTCTTCTTAGTGTTTCGATTCCTAAGAAAAATTGGCCTTTGAGAAAGGGACAAAACTCTAAATTCAAACCTATCCCAAATTTGTTTCCCATAGACCCTGCAACACTTTCCTACATCACTATTAAACCCATCGCTATCCATACGCTATCATTTCCTAGTCCCTAAACCCTTTTCACATAAAACCCTAAGACCTAGGTTTCCAAAATTCCTAGGTAGCCTATACCATAAACATGTAATTAATTATCATTCGCAAATCCCTTGAAATTTTCACCTTCTATCACCTCCCATAGCTCCATAATCCCTCCCTTCATCTCCTCAAATTTTTATAGCCCTATCCCTATTTCCTAGACTTATTTCCATTTCCCATTCCCACCTACCTTATCCCTAGGGCTTCTTAACCAAACACTATGGCAGAAGACAGAGACTATGGAAGAGGAGGATACACAATAAGAGGAGGATAGAAAATTCCAAGAGGGGTAATGACTTACAAATAAATATGGCCAAACGTTACTTCAATAAAAATCAAATTGCAAGGTCCAAGCTCCAAAACATCAAAACAAGACTTCAAACCCTAGCCAAGCAAAAGAAGTAAGACAAGCTTGAAATCCTTATTGAGGAATCACTCATTGCTTAACATACCTCATCAGCCTTCCCCAAATCAAATTTTGGAAAATTTTGAGCAATTTTGAAAATTTTGGAGTTTTTGTTTTGCAATTTTGGCGGTCTTTACACCAGTCACACTCCGAAAAGGCGTTGCACTTTTCCTAGAGGCCTTCAAATGAAAATTGGCCACCACCATTGGATTCATAGGGCCAAATAGGGTCAGTAAAACCACTTTTCTAAGATTTTTTGGGTCAACTGGGCAATCAAAGGGTAAAAAAACACCCAAAAAATCATGTTTTTGCCTTGTTTTGGAGATTGGTGCCGCGCTTTTCATTAGTCTTGGGAGAATAAACTTTTGGAGGGTAAAAACTTGACCATTGTGGAAACTAAAGGTCGATTTGGAAACTAGACAGTACATGCTTTCCAATGCACTATCCTGGGATCAATTTGGACTCTAGGAACCCCCTCAAGTGTGGAGCTGAAGTTGGCTTTGTGCTTACGATAATGGCACTCCGCTTTTGACACAAATTTTCTTAGTTTCATCATTTTGTAAATTTTATCAGTTTTGACAGTTTCACCTTGACAAATCATGTCTTTACCAATGTAATTGATGGATGTAAATGTAATAATGATGTTTTAAAGCTACCTGGGTATATACATTAGGTGGAAACTCTTTTTGTGATGTAATGAATCAGTTTCCAAAAAGTGAGGGATGAGTTAGTTTGACCTCCCTACGCTCTAGGTTTCCGTTTAGATTTTGGTGGAACTGCTCCTCCTCTCATGGATTCAACCCCTGAGGCTGGGAGGAGTTTTTTTTTAGGCCTATATCTTGTATTTTTCAATATTTTCAAAGTTTGGACTCGGTTGGATGTTGTTGTATGAACAAAAGACACTAATGTAATCCGTGTTTGGCAGAAATTTAATGAATGAGTTGCATCTATTTTGATGGAATACCTATGGTATGGAATTTTGACATAGTTTCTTCTTATATTTCATATGTTTGAATGTTTTTTTCTCTCATGTCTCATTTCACTTCTATTATATGATGATTTTCATGTTGATGAGAAGAATACTTCTTACATGCTCTATTTTGGGGAAATCTTCATAATTTGTCCATTTTCTTCAGTTTAGAAAGAATACATGCTTGTCTTGCTCTTTCTAGCACCTCACCACTCTGATCCATCTCACTAAAGAACCTTAAATTGTTTGAGTGTCAACCTACCTTGCTCCATCATATGTCTGCAGTCATACCCTTATTTGCCTTGACCTAGTCTCTTTGACCTAATCCTCATCCAACAACCCAATTTCAAACAATCAAACCCTTCTGCACATCATAACTAGCCTCAAGCCCTAATTTATCCAACCCTCTTGGCTGTGATTTTATGGAGAGAGCCCTCTTTGGCTTGGTAGGGCTATATACCAAGTCAAAAGGTTGGTCTATGGTTACCTCATTTGGACTCTTCCTTAGCCTTGGAGATCATGAGGAGTCATAAAACTATGTACATGTGGTGCCACGAACATGTCGTACATGTGGTACTAGGTATATGTGGTATTGAGTACATGTCATATAAGTGGTGTAGTTTATATATGGAATTGCATACACATTGTGCAAGTGGTGTCGTGTATATATGATGTTGTGCACACTTTGTGTAGGTGGTGTGGTATACAGGTGGTACTATGTACATGTTGTACATAGGGTACTGGTGCACATGTGGTATTGTGTGCATGCCATACATGTCGTGTTGAGCGCATGTGGTACTATGTACGTGTGTGTATTGTGTGATGTTGTACATTGGGTATAGATATATCGTGTTGTGTTGTACACTAGGTGTAGGTGCATGTATTTTGTTATGAATTGGTTGTAGGCATATGTATTGTATTTTATACATTGGGTGTAGGTGTATGTGTTATATGTCAGGTATAGGTGCATGTATTGCATGGAGTTATATGTCATGTGTGGTTGTATGTGTGTGATACACACTATGTATATGTACACCTGGTTGAGGAGAAGGCATTGGGTGTCTGTCGAGTGTGGCAATTGATGTGGCACGCGTACAAAATAAGAAAAAGGGCAGAAGTAAGGATCAATGAAGGATAAGTATCGGTATTTTATTTCAGCTTTATTATACATGTGCTTTATGATTATGGTTTATAATAATTATGAGTGATCTATGATTCTGGTATATGATGATTACATGTGAATTATGATTCTAGTTTATGATGGTTACATGTGATTTATGATTTTTATGGTTATGTTTTGAGCTAACTTGATGCGATATTTTATACATGTTGATTTGGTCAAATATGCTAGTTTGGCTTGTTGTGATAGGAAGCGAACAAGATTACAAATGTACCTTATTGACGAGCTACCAATGAGGTATGATGTGAATTTATTTCAATTTATTTAAATCTAATGGAATTTATGTGCTTGGTATAGGAATGCATGAAATGCCCGATTGGGTGATTGAAATCGACTACAAGAATTTGCAACACCAAAAGGAATTGGAAAATGCAGCAGTATGTTGGTAAAGCACTTCAGGAGTAGGGCCATTGTGGGACATCGGTACCCAATACTATCCATTTATTTCCATGAGCATGCTATGATCGGTATGATGGTTTTGAGGTAGGGATACTCCTTAGTTTCGGTATCTTCTGTTGCAAGGAAGCATTGCCAAGGGATGGTCTACCTGACATGGGGGTACCAATGGAACTTGGAAGGTGAGTGACTGCATAGGAGTAGACCGAATTGCTCAAGGGACTGCGTATCAGAGAATGGAAGACTCGGGATGGATCTGTTTTGGTCATTAGCATTACTAGATGGAATCAGATGCACAATGGGAGTGCGCTCTGGAACAATGAGTCAGTAACTATTCACTAAGACGGAAAGTGGTACAGGCAAGCCTATGAGAGCGACTATAGGGTTACACTCGCATGCATACCTTGTCATGGGAGCGACTTTGGGTTTAATTCATCTAAATGCTATGTTAACTTAGGGGTTGGGCACTTAGAGTGGTGGATTAGCTAATGGGGGTCTTGAAGCACCCGAGGGAGGTTTGTGTGTTGTGTTTCCTTCTATTCCATTTCCTTAAGGGAACCTAGGAGGTTGAATCATATCATGGTAGCCTCTCATCGTATGTTTACCCTAGCTGGCCGGTTGCTTGGGTAGATGTGGGATGATGGTGTTACAGATACAAAATGCATGAAAATTTCTTGATGAACCTCTTATAGTAACTTTTTAATCCCATAAATGACCTGACTTCCTCCACATTCTTAGGAGTTTCACACTCCATGATGGCCCTTATCTTTTATAGATATAGTGCTATGTCTTCCTTGGAGACAACATGTCCCAAGAAATGCACCTTTGTCTCAAAGAAACTACACTTTATAAGCTTGGCATACAATTATTTCTCTCTTAAAAATCTCAAAACTGCTGCTAAATTCTTGGCATACTCTTCTTCATTCTTACAATATACCAGGATTTCATCAATGAATACAATAAAATACTTGTCCAGATAAGGATGAAAAACACTATTCATCAAACAAATAAATGTAGTTGGAGCATTATTCAAACCAAAAGGAACCACAACAAACTCATAATGCCCATACCTAGTCCTGAAGGTAGTCCTATAAATGTCTTCTTCTTTGATGCATACCTAATTGTATCCTGATCTTAAGTCTATATTTGATAACATTGTTGCTCCCCCCAACTGATCAAACAAATAATCAATCCTCAGCAATGGGCACCTATTCTTGATCGTCACCTCATTCATATGTTTATAATCAATGCACAAACTAAGATTACCATCCTTATTTTTCACGAAAAACACTGGTGCACCCCAAGGTGATACACTTGTCCTAATGTATCCATTGTCAAGCATTTCTTTAGCTGCAACTTCAAATCTACTAAATTTGATGTGCTCATCTTGTAAGGTTCCTTTGATGCGGGTGCTACCCGTGGTACCAACTCAATGTAAAAGTCCACTTCCTTATGAGGAGGTAAAGTTGGAATATCTGTTGGAAACACATCCTAAAACTACTACAATATAGGGTATCTCTTGAAGATTTTTCATCCTCAACATCTTTACCCTTTTCACTAGAGATATGCACTATAAACATCACACAACCTTTTCTCTGACTACGCTTAGCCTACATAGCGGTGACCATCCTTACTAATGTCGGCTTCTTGTTTCCTTGAAAATTTCTCTTTTCCCCATTATCATCTAGGAACTCAATGGCCTTGTCATAAAAATCCACGTTGGTCCTATAAAGATACAACCAATCCATACCCAAAAGCATATTATATGATCCCAATGGTAGTACATTCAAATGTGTTGTTGTAGGCATACCAATTAACTCAAATGCACAAGCTCTTACCCAATGATGAACTCTCTTCTTTGTACCTGTAGCCAATTGCACCAACCAAGATCTGCATACACTTCTTTTCTCAAGCAACACTTATCCACCAGGTCGGGATTAACATAACTATAATTAGATCCAGGATAAATCAAAATAGAAACAACTTGATGAGAAATATTATCATCCATCTCAATGATAGATCCCTAGTGGTCCACCTACCTATTTTACACAGCTACATAAATATGAGGAATGTTATAACCAACATCCCCAATTTTATGTGCCTCCTGAGCACTATAGATCTAAGGTCTACAACCTTAATAAAATGGACATTCCTTCTTGCGATGATATTTTCCACATATCCAACAGTACAACGATTCTCTACCATCACCTCTAGTCTGTTTCTCTCCAGGATATGACCCATTCCCCTTCTCAACTATATTAAACTTCTTATAAGGGGAAACATTTTCTCTCCCACCTGCATCTTGAGGGCTTCCCTGCTTTGGTGGCCATTTTCTTTTGACTTTCTCATTTCCTTTCAAGTCACGTTTAGGCTCAGTTTTTTTCTTTGACTACTCATAAAAATGCTTCAAGACTACTCATAAAAATGCTTCAATTTACAGATGGCTTCCTCTAATGATTTAGGCTCATCAAACTCAATATGGTCTCTATATGTTGCTAGAAATCCACCGATGAATCTCTAAATCTTAGCCTTCTCCTTCTTGAGATATGACACATACCTCAACAGTGTTGAGAAATGGCAACAAGAAATTCCAGTTTAATTTGTTCTTGAATTAAACTAAGAATTAAAATTGAATTCTATTCTCATAAGAACTTATAAATAGTTAATTATGCATAATTAACTAAATTAACTTAGGAATTTTGAGTTGGAATTATTTCTGTAGTCATGTATATGTTCTCCCTAAGTTTTAGGGGTATGGTATGAGTTTTCATTGAGTTGGAAATTAGATTACTCAGTTTACTGAGTTAAGCTTAGTTTTATTAGTTCCAAACTGTTTGTGGAACTAATAGAGAGTTAACAGTCAATTGGTTCACTAGTGAATCCACAAGTGTCATTCTAGTTAGCTAAAGATTCCCTCATTAAAAAAAGCATGGATGTTGATTATGAGAAAGACCCAGTTGAGACTAGAGTGCAAGGACGGTGTACTATCAATTGTCTTATTTACTAGAGTTTAAATATCATGCATGAATCAGAGATTGATCCTATGCTTGGATTGCACAATTTTGGAAGCATGAATTCCCTTTAAATATGGGCTATTCATCTTTGGAATTATGCAAGAGATTAGGCGCTCAGAGAGCTGTAGAATAGGCTAAGGATTTACCTTGAGCTAGCATGTGAGCTGAAAGAGTTGAGCATACTTGTGAAAAAAATTTCTAGTGAGAACAAGCTTTGTATCTTCACTAATATTTATGATATATGCAATAAATATAGTGGGGCATTGAGTAGTGGCTTTTCCTAGATACATCCTGTGTTATGTGCCATTTATTTTTCTTCTTCTTGTTCGTATTGTTTTCATCAATGTATTGGCTTCCGCTGGTTGAAAGTAGAAGTAGATTCTTGTCCTGTGCTTTAGTAAATTGCATGAGCTTGTGAATCTACAGGATTTTTTGCATGGTATCAGAGTTTAGAATAATATACTAGAGGATATTTCGATGTTTTGAGCTTTGGGTTAGAGATGAAATTCGAATTTGCAATACATACTTCGGGATTGGTAGATGGAGTTCTATGGTTTGCGGCTCGAGAATGCCTTGGAAGCTAGCCTTAATTTTATAGCCTAGAGGGATAGGATGGAGGTTGTGCTAGAGGATAATGGATTGAAGGAATTCATTGACTAATAAATGCCTAAGATAGCAGCATCAAATGCACTGAATTTGGCCAAATGGAAGAAGTGTGTGGTGAAGGCAAGGCAGATAATCCCTGAAGGAGGTCGAGACCACATTTTCTCAAGTCTCCATGGCAAGGAAATCCTATATGCTATGTGGAAAAAATTGATGGAATTATATTATAACAACATTGACCAAAGGAAATTGGAATTAAAGGAAAAAATTCGAAAAATTAAAATGGAGAAAAGTGAGAAGATTCCAAAATACTTGACCAAGTTCACCTAGTGGCATGATGAACTTGGAAGTGTTGGAATCACGGTTGGCGAGGATGATATGGTGAGTCTTTCTCTTCTAGGACTCCCAAAGAGTTGGCATAGTTATCAGGACTCTATTAATGTTCAAGAGAAGCTTCCAATTGGGAATGACTATGGTTGGATTTGATGTATGAGGAGATCAAGAGGAACACCATTGATGGCTCTTCATTAAATAATGATGATGAAGAGAACTATTCCTTAGCAATTAAGGCGAGGAAGGGGAAAGGGAAATATTCCCATTCCAAATCATATTCTTATCATGGAGGTAAGAATAAAGACATGATGAAAGTTAAGTCCTTTCATTGTCATGAGCTAGGCCATTTTGGTACAAATTGTCCACTCAAAAAGTCCAAGAAAAAGTACTCAGGTGGAGCAGGGGTGAGGCTTTGGACTCCCAATTTGAATTGGACTTTTACCTCATTGCATGCATGGTGTCATCAATGATGGGAAGTGTATGGTAATTAGACAGTGGAGCTTCATTCCACATGGCTGGCGACTGTTGGGAATGGGATCCCCCAAGGACATTCTTGGGGCTGACAACCCATGTTTTGGGTCAAATTTTGTAATAAAGTTGTAAAGCCTCTGCATTTTGTGGTCGCAAAGTGTGAAGGTTTCATAATTCATAAAGGGTTGTCCACAATTATTTTGCAAAGTGTAAATCTGGCTATAAAGACCTACCCATGGTCTGTGGACCATGGGATTGTATAAAAAGAGCTAAGTAAGCTCTAGGTAGTTGAAAAAAAAGAAGAATAAGTTTTGAGAGAAGTAAGAAGTCTTGAGTGATAAGGAGAGAAGTATAACTTTCAGGTCTTAGTGTAGGTAGAGGCTCTACAACTGAGTGCACAGAGGCCTAAGCTGGAAGTCCACAACTAAGTGCGTAGACCCCTACAGCTGTGTGCGCAGGGCAGATCTAGTCTGTAACCATCTGATGATATCAATAAAGATAGGCATTCTACAAATTCTGTGTATTTATTTCCTGTTAATGCATCTTGTCATATTGTGTATGAATTTCATTTATAATGCTTATGTGATGCGTGAATGTATGTAATTACATTGGATAATTGAACGCAAATAAGGATATCTGTTTATGCGGCACTAACTATGATTGTTTAATAACATAAGTAAGACACTTAATCTAGTTTGGGAATCTACACAATACGCTGCCCTAGCAGCACAAATGTACTTGAACCACAAGTTATGGTTGTACGAAGGCCAATCGTACCCCTTAGCGGAGGTACCGAAGGGAAAAGTAAAGGGCTAGATAGAGAAAGCCCTAGAACTCAACGACCTGTGCAACAGCAAGAATAGAAGGAATAAACTGACATCACAACCATCTCAGGGTGTGGAAACGTGGTTCCGGCATCCCCCCATACTACTTTGGGTGAGACTTCGGTCCACACTCCACTGGCCAATGCCAAAAGGGCCAGTAGTATAGGGATTTTTTTGGCTAACTAATGCTAAACCTTGGTCAGGCCCCACGTAGCCAACAAATGGTTCTGTTGCTAGGACTAGAATTTGCATAAGAGATGTGTGATGTTGTATCACTGGCACCCAACTAAGAAATAGATTAGAGACTGGTTGGATAAGACGATCCACGAATTCATGGTGCAAGAGAAAAAAAAACCGTGATTGACAAAGGAACAGTGGCTGGATAGGTACCTATATACAGAAATCCATGAGATCTTTTTCTATTCCTTTCTGGTTGAGCTATATGAGTGGATCACGAAGCTAACGGATAGCCAAGGAAGGTGGATACTTTATGGTCCTATTTTATAGACCTTGGAGTTAGTACAAATATTGGAAGCATCTGAGGATAAGATCATCCGCACTGTCGATCACTGGCTCGATCGCATCATAGGATTATTTGTGACTGAATTCGCAGTCGATACCTCAGTTAGCAAAAGAGAGTAGAGTGATGCTTTTTCAAAGTTTCGCGAGGTAATTACTTGAAGCCTTTGAATATGTGGATTAAGATGTTATTGTGAAAAAATTGGGTTATGCAACTACCTTGATGTTCGGAGCTACACAAAGTAGAAAAACTTACAGGAATGAAGGAAGAAAGGGTCTTGAATATCATCTATTGATTTCACCTCCATTGGGTGACGAAGAGGGAGTAGCGCAGGCTTCTCTGTGAAGTCCTTTTTAGTTAATAAGACAAGGATTCCCATGACTACCACCTCCACTCACACCACCTCCAACTTCACCACCATCACCTGCGACTTCACCCATACCACCTACACCTCCACCACAATTCAGCATGGCAAATTTAGTGAAGCTGCCTTTGTTGAAGGGCTTGGGAAATGAGGAACCAGACTAGTTTTGGGTCGTCATGAAATTCATGTGGGAAGCACAGGCCATTATAGATGATCACATGAAGAAGGCAACACTAGTTAGTGCTCTGCATGATTGCGCACTAACATGGTACATCAAGTACTCTAATGATCACCCAAATGCTAGAGTGGAAGACATCCAGACTTCACTAAATAAAGAATTTAGTAGGCCTAAATCTAAAACGCAGTCGATTGTGGGGTCCAAGGAAATCATGATGAAACAAGGCAATACACCTTAGGAATTAGATCAAACATTGAAGTGTAAAATCCAAAAAGATAATATGAACTTAATAGATGAACAGCACCGCAAATGGTCCGTGGCTTCACTCCTGCCACACCTAAGGGTTGCGCTATCACAACATAAGATAATGACTCAGGTAGATGCCTTGGAGATTGCAATGAGACTACATGAAACTTCGATGCAAGATCTGAATCTAGGGGTTTAGCACATCCATGCGCAGTTCCAAAATCTTTGCCTTGAGATGCAAAGTTTGAAGAAAGATAGAACAGTTTGACCAAAGGTCCACGAAGAGCTGTGGTGCCTGAAATGCAAGGGTCAGGGGCATGAAAAAGACAATTTCCATGGCTTTGTAAACTACATTGTAGGAGGGGGATCAATTCCCTTGAGGCTGGAAGCTCAAGAAGGACCAAGTGCAGGGCCTACGTTGTGGTGCACTATAGGTCAGGTAGCAGGAAAACATATGGCAGATAATTGTCATTTGTTGTAGAAGTTTGTACAAACACCACAACAATTGTTCTATAACTTTGGTAGCTTGGTAGGGCATGATGAGTGCAACTGCAGAAGCTATGAATTGATTATGGATGGAACATCCGACTATAGGGTTCAGGTGTAAACGTGTCCCCCTGACTAGAGCGTGGGGATGGTGTGAATAGGCTTTCAGGGGCATGGAAGAGGCCGGGGCTAATCTGTTACAATTGCGAAGGGCTAGGACACTATGCTCGTGATTTCTCTAACCCCACGCATCGGTTGTACAAATATTGCACTATATTTGATCATGGAACGGAGGACTTTCCTATGCTGATAGCGAGGATATGTGACAAAGGAGTGCTACCACCTTAGTCGACTTAGAACCTGTAGATGATGAGGTCTGAGCCTCATAAAGAGGATCTGAATGTGAATATAGTGCTCCGAAGTGGAATTGCAATAAGAGATGATAAGGGGAAGCATCCCGAAGACAGCACATGGGTTCGCAAAGCTCTAGTGAAGGAGGTTGAATTTGATTTGGAGCACGCACACGAAATTTTCATGGAATAAAAGAAGAGCTTCACTAAAGCCTCCATCTCAGGGAGCAAGGATAATCCTGATTAGGAAATGGACCCTTCTATGCTTACAACCTTCCTAGAGATTTGCATGAAGTTGTTCCATGATAGCAAGGCTACGAAGGGATTACAAGAGCTTATAAATAGATGCGTTGGAAACACTCTAGGTGAAATGCCTGTGGTATGAAAGATGACGCTAACCATGCAGATAGGAGAATATGAAATGGATCAGGTTATTTTGGATCTGGGGTCAGACACCAACATCCTACCAAAGCAGACTTGGGAACAGATGGGAAGACCTGCACTGCAGTGGTCTCTGATTCAGTTAAGGATGGAAAATTAGCAGAAGATCATCCCATGGGGCGGCTACAAGTGGTGACTATAGATATTGAAGGCACAAGTGCAATGGTTGACTTTGAGGTAATAGAAATTGTGGATGAGAACGACCCCCACCCTTGGCTCGTTGGCATTGATTGGGCTACTGATATGAACGGGGTAGTCAACCTAAAGAAGCAAAAGATGATATTTGAGAAGAAATCGCTCCACGTAATAGTACCCCTAGATCCTGCTAAAGGACCACGCTATACTGAACCAGTCTGCGATTATGATAGCAATGATGATATGGATTGTATCTATAAGATAACAACATGAGACCAAGATTGGGTGAATCCAACAGTGGATGGACAAATTTCATGGGATTACGAGAGTTCCTACACCTTGGACTCTGATGAAGACCTAGAGCGATGGCTTAATCAGTTACATGAAGTGACCACACTGAGTTGTAACATGATGACTCAGTCACTATGCTATGTGCTATCAAAGGTAAGAAATTTTCCCACTTATGATGGCTTGAATGATGTAGATTTATTTTTGGATGTGTTTGAGAGAGAGGTACCAGAAAAGCAACACTTCCAGGCTTTTGACTGGGCACTGTGTGCTATGCCCGCAAGATGATGGGGTATGCACAAGGGTAGATTTGATGATTGGCACGAGTGTAGGATGATGATGAGAACACACTTTGGGAAACCAAAGGTATGAATCTGGGACAAGTATGATGGGAAGGATGATCTACAAGCACACTTGGCCAAATGGACCGAGACTTATGGAGTGAGGCCCTAACCTGAATGGGTGCACTTGTTCTATCATACCATGGATGTCATCCCAATGAACTAGTACTTAGAAATAGAGCTCTGCTATGGTACAGGTGAATGGGATATTCTGCGCGAATGATTCATAATGACATTTAGCTTTGAAGATGTGTTTGACTATATTGAGGAGGTGCTACAAGAAGTGAAAGTAATAATCTTTACAGGATCCTCTGGATCTGATCCAACCTGATTGGACTACTTAGCTGAGTCACACGTTGGAGTTCTATAACATAACTGCTAAAGAAGAAGATGAGGATCCATGAAAGATTAACATCCCTAAAACAAAATATCAACGTAAGGTTGAAGGACCACAGATTTAGAATACTGATATAACTATGCCACTAAAAATGAAACAGGTAAATATTGATAGAAAGGCAGAGCCCAAATTCAGGAAGATTAGATATTACTAGGATGATGCGGTGGTAGATAAGGTAACTAAATTTCTTAGTGAATACCAGGATTTATTCCCTACCAAGTTTACAGATATAAAATGGATAATTAGAGACCTGGGTGTTATGAAGATCATGTTGAAACCCGAAGCAAAGCGGGTTAAGAAAAGACCTTAACATCTCAATCCGAAGTATAAGGAGAAGGTCTACCTAAGGCTAGACAAGATGCTCATAGCAGGTATCATTGAGCCCATAGAAGAATATGATTAGGTAAGCCCAATGGTGGTGTAAGAAAAGAAGGAGAAGGATGAAATAAGGATATGCGTAGATCTCAGGAAGTTGAATGATGCTTGTGTACATGATCCTTTCCCCACTTCGTTCACTAATGAAGTGTTGGACAATATAGGTGGTTAGAAAGTACATTCCTTCATTGATGGGTTCTCTAGGTATCATCAAATTAAAATCGCACCAGAGGATAGGAGCAATATGACCTTTGCAACTGAGTGGAGGTGTTTTCAGTACACTGTAATTCCTTTTGGATTGAAGAATGTGCCTGCGATTTTTTTGCGTGTAGTCATTGCGGCATTCAAGGAATTTATTAATAGGTTCCTAGAAGTGTACTTTGATGACTAGACTATGTTGGGCTGGTGAAACACCATGTCACAAGTTTACGCCTAATATTAGATACCTATCGAAGATACCAGATCGCACTCACTTTGAAGAAATGCCTATTTTGCTTCCTTTTGGGACCCTGCTGGGTCATGTGGTTTGTAGACAGGGACTGATGGTAGATCCCATGAAGATCATGGTGATACTTAACTTAGAAGCACTGAGTAGTGTGAAATTGTTGTGCACTACCCTAGGACATACAAGATATTACATAAAGTTTATTAAAGGCTATGCCCAGATCACGGTGCCTATGGAGAAATTGTTGAAAAAGGATGTCACATTATGCTAAAACAAGGACTATAAGAAAAGCTTGGATGTATTGAAAGAAAATATGGCCACCACACCGATTTTAGTCTTCCCATATTGGAAGAATGAGTTTCATGTACATATCGACTCGTCATGTATAGTGCTAGGAGTAGTACTAACACAAGCTAGTAGAGGAGACTTAGACCATCCTATAACATTCCCAAGCAGAAGGCTATCCAAGGTGGAGAAGAACTATTCCACAACTGAGCGCAAAGGGTTAGCCATGGTATATGCACTCGAGAAGTTTATACACTATTTGTTGGGTGGCCATTTTAAGATGTATATGGATCATTTTGCATTAAAATACCTGGTCAATAACCCTGTGTTGGGGGGGGAGAATATGTAGGTGGTTGTTATTGTTCTAAGAGTATGATTTTGAAGTTATTGTGAAACCTAGATGACTGAACAAAGGACCAAGCCATCTGTTGCGCATCGAAACAGGGGAAAAGCCCACTAATTTGGAAGAAGGATTACCTGACGCTTAACTATTTGCCGTGCGTGTCATGGATAGTCATTTTGAAGATATCATACACTTCCTAACGACAGGAACTGCACCAGAAGGATACACTATCCAACAGAAGGAGGAGTTAGTGGTGAACACGACATATTTTTCTGTCATTGCTAGGAATCTGTACAAAATGGGGTCCGATGAGATATTGTGACGATATGTACCAAATTTTGAAGGGAGAAGTATCCTCACGAATGCTCATTAGGGTGTCGCGGGAGGATATTATGCAGGAAGAGCAACTGCGCAGAAGATTCTATGCATAGGGTTGTGGTGGCCAACCCTCCATCAGGATTCAAAAGCTTACTAAAAAGCGTGTGATGTGTGTTAAAGGACTGGTAAGCCATCATGGAGGTATGAGCTACCTCTAAATCCACAGATGACATTACAACCCTTTGAAAAATGGGTGATAGATTTTGTGGGACCCATTTAGCCCCAAGGGAAGAAGACAGGAGCAAGGTACATTATCACCGTAACGGAGTATTTGACTCGATGGGTGGACGTAGATCCTATAAAGGATTGCATAGGCGCGACTAGTACAAAGTTCCTCTTTGAGTATGTACTGACGCGATTTGGGTGTCTAAAGATTTTGATGCGTGATCGTGGTACGCACATTCTGAATGAGACGATCAATACGCTGACAAAGGAATTTCAGGTATATCAATAGAAAATAATGCCTTATCACCCACAAGATAATGGGATGGTGGAAGCATTCAATAAAGTGTTGGAAACTGCGCTGACCAAGTTTTGTAATGCTCAGCAAATTGATTGGGACCTGCACATACCCGTAGTACTATGGGCCTATCGGAGGACATGTAAGAAGTTGAATGGAAATACACCCTTTAAGCTTGTATATGGTGTTGAAGCAGTGATGCCCATGGAATACATTATGCCTAGTCTACACATAGTGGCACTCACGGGTATGACAAATCACAGATCCATAGAAAAGAGGCTCACACAGCTGGATGAGCTTGAGGAAGATATATTTCTAGTTGGATTTCACCAACAGGTCCAAAAGCAGCACAAAAAACATGGCATGATCAACACATTAAGATGTGCACCTTTAAAGTAAAACCTAGTTTTCTTATATGATAGCATTTGTGATAAGTTTCCAGGGAAATTCAGAATGCACTAGTTAGCGCCCTATGTCATTAAGGAGATTACTGATGGAGGCGCGGTTCACTTGGTCAATTCGAATGGAGATTCCTTCCCAAGAAAGGTGAATGGCAGTTGCTTGAAGCCATGTATCAGTGGTCTGACCATGTGACTATATGAAGGTACCACAGTCTTAGCGCTCTGGGTAGCTAAAAGGAGGCACAACAATATAAACTACACTACCCGGGTTGGAGATCTGCATGATTGGATTGTGTGAAGCAAGGAAGTGTCATAGAGTTCGTGGTAACGTGAAGGGAGTTGCACTACCCAGGGAGAAATCATGCAGGTTGGTCAGAAAGTGATTATTAAAGTCACTATTCATGATTTAATGGTAGAAATGCAGCCAAATGGAGTGGGAGGCCAGCATTAAAGACAAAATTTTTGGGCCAAATCCTTGAAAATCTGCCACCAATATAGCATTAATGAACCGAATTTGGGGGGAATGGTTGGATTTGATTGCAAAATGCCCTATAAATTACAGGTGGCTACCTAGCAAAAAACACTTTCCATTTTGAGAATTGAGTTGTTGAGCTCTCAGGCACACATGAACCAAGAATTCTTTGAGGTTGTGATAGAAAGTTCAACATTTGAGAACTTACTGGAGACATGACGAGCACTATTGGAAAGAATTGTGTCGACACCCACAGAAGTTACAAATACTGAAGTAGAGGAGTTGGTGCCGGAAATTATTATGGAGGTTGAAGAAGCTCCTCCAGAGGTTGTCGAAGTATTAGTGAAAGTCCCCAAATCACCAAGGATGCCAAGACCAAAGCCCACCCCAACCAAGGAGAGTGCGAAGGATAAGAACGACAAGCAACCTACAATACCGGTGTGTGCATCGCCGAGAAGAAACCCACCAAAGTACAAGCCCACCACATAGGAAAAGGGAAAATCCATCAATCTGGAGGTAGAGGAGGAAGAAATCAAAGACATCTCGATGGATGATGAGGATGTGGGGATAGACGTGTAGAAAGTTGAAACCTAGGGTACGAACCCTATCACTCAGTTGCCTGAGTATGTCCCTCCATGCAAGGGAAAGACCAAGGTTTCGAAAGATATCGATTAGAGCAAGGTCCCCTTGAAAACCCCTCTACTATTGGATGAAATTGTTTTTGAAGGACGGCGCTTAGGACAGGTTCCACTATTAAAAATCGAAGATTGGGACTTGGCTGACCATGAGAAGTTCCCAAACTTGGCGACCGAGCCACTAATGTGCCGCATCATCGATACAACCATTGGGATGACCTCATTAGAGCTACGGAGGTGGCTCAAAGGAGTAGATAAGGCAGGTCTACTCAACCTGCTAAGGGTGTTGCACTACAACTGCACCCCGGTTATAGTATTGGTCATCAAACAGATGTTATTCTTGGTGCATGATGGGTTTCTATGGATAGAGGAGCCAACACCCATCACTGACAGGTTGATCCATAGGATCACGCAGTCGCCCTAAATAGGAGAAAATTCGGCCATGATAATTCGCGGAAAAGGTGGTGAGCAGGCCCTCGCGAAGGCCATGAAAGAGAAGTTTAAGCTGGTAAAGAAGCCACACAAATATGCTATATCCAATATCAATGACCCTGCTGCAAAGGTGGCCACACAAATTTTGGTAGGGAAAGTGATGAGGAAGTGTCGCACCGATAAGGTGCCGGCGCCTATCGTCGCGCTAGCAGCCCAATGCACCAAAGGCGTTTAGTTCAATTGGGCATACTATCTCCATGGTGAGTTCCTTGTGAACTTCTTCAAGGCATAGGAGCTCAGTAAGATGTTCCACTACATGTGGCTGTTACTATCTATTGTGCTAGTAGCATGGGAGTTGCTAGAGGAAAACCAATTCCCTTCAGTCGTGTCAGAACTACCAAAAGCAGTGAAGTACACTTTGCTATGGGTGACCAAGGATGCGCAGCGCATCAAGGATAGAAAGATCTTCTAGATCTTGATGGAGATAAAAATCTGCATGGCCATCAATCACAAACCGCGGTTGTCATCTACGGTCTTTGCAACCTGCAGGGTTACGCGAAATATAAGGTAGATTTTTACCATGTGTCCATCAGGGTGTGGAAGAACCCTGTGCAGACATGGTATGGCTCGCCTTACATGGCAACAAATGACACCATCGATGTGGTACTTGATTGTTGGCCAGCAGAATGGTGCATTACATCAGACTTGTCGATGGGAGGGAGTAAGTCCACCACACAGCGCAAGAAGGACGAGGCTAAGATCAAGATGACGTAGTTGGCCAAGAAGAGAAAGAAGGAGGTTGTTGACAAGGCCCAAGTGGAGAATGATTACACTCAGCAAATGACGAATAAAACAGGTAGAACAGAGTGAGGCTCTGACAAAGGCGCGAGGTCACCTTCACCTAAGATAGAGGAAGCAACAGATGAACAAACATAACATCACGATGTGGACCCACAGGTGGTGTTCACCAGAATTAAATGTCCAAGGGAGCCAGAGAAAGGAGGGTCCAAGAATAAATACAAGGCCACTAAAACATCACTGGACCCAATCACCCTTAGAGAGGGAGATTTGCATGACATCAATGACACGGTGCGGGATGTCATCGTAGAGGCCCTACAACATTTTGAGCAATAGTAGCAACTAATATTGGGGGCTATCCAGATAGGTATGCAGGAGTTGCATACCTGCACGTCACAGGCTAGCACGGTGTCCACCAACCTTGCTATCGGAACTTCAGAAGTTGTCGAGATGCTTCACGCGAAGGCCTCCAACATGATAGTGCTACCTGATGGAGTACTAACCATGGAGAATGAAGCTGAAAAGCCCACTATCAGTACCCTCAAGGGAGTAGGGAAGAATTTGGTAGCACTCCCTAGTGAAGAGCTCCACATCTTGCAGGATGGAGTGGTTGTGGAGCTAAGGGCCTGTGAGCATTGCACCCTTAAGGTGATCAACAAGCAGTGGATTAATAATGAGTAGATGGCACTACAGCGAAACTCTTCTATCGCCGCCATGACCGAGGAGACCGACCAGAACAAGAATATGCTTTAGGTCATGGAGGAGGCATGCTGAATGGTCCCAAAGTTGGCCATTCCTGAGAAAGAAAAAATCGAGGTGCGCATCCACAAGCTAGCTATAGGGGTGCACGATGCTTGTACAGAGATGGTGAGGGTTCAGTTGGATTTGAACCTATAGATCACCAAGTTACAGTTGAAGGCCCAGCCTTCAACCCTGCTAGAAGTATAGGAGCAACGTGCAACTACTGTCATAGAGGCAATAACGGAGGTTGACAATGCAGTAGCAGACTTGTTATCCAGGAATAGTGTCCACTCAGATGCTGCTATTCCCACTAAGATGGGTGGCTATCTTAGAAACAAACAATCAAAGTATACTATTCTTTCCTTTTATGGAAAGAGATGAGAGGAGAACCAAGAGGGCCAACCTGAGTCTTGCACTCGATTTCTTCTGCTTCTTGATAGAGTTTCGCCGCTTCTTCTTTGTCTGCCCAGCTTCAAAATAGCCTGTAGAATCACAGCAACATACTACTATGCAAGAAACAAGGATCTAAATTCATAAATAATACAGGATCAGATGTGTATTAACCATATAAATGCATATATAAACAAGTACACAATAATATGTAAGGAAACAAGAATAAATTTATTCAGATAAAAAGTAGCAAGAGGATTACAACCATGTGCTCTGACCCGGCATCATGCTCCAGCTAAGAATCCTTTCTTCACCTCAAGCAAAGCTAGATCACCCAACACTGTGAATGTACACCAGAATACCAACAGCACTTCTCTATAAGAAACAAAATTCCAGCCTTTGGATCTCTGTGCTGAGGGATCCATATATAGATGATTACATAGAGGTGAGTCATCTTTTGGGATCTTGATTAGTATCTTCTCTCTGATAGTTCCTGCTTCCACTTAGAGAATGATGATCTCTTACTCATCCCTGGTCGAAAATGGAGAGGCAAGTGTCAGAGGGGAAGCTTCTGGAAGATT
>APFE030790415.1:2621-45735 GCA_000404065.3 Pinus taeda
GATTTGATTTATGAAAATAACAGTGCGATAGCCTTTTAACTAATTCATTGTATCTACTTCTTCTCTTGTACTTGCAGCTGACAAATTGAGAGCATTTGCTGAATTTCCATAGGGTGACTTAGCCTGGAATGTAGTTGAGTTGTGTATGTAGAATTTGAAAGTTCGAGAAGCATGAGATTGACACCATCAACAAGGAATTTGGTGGCCATCTGCCAGTTATGTAGCTTGACTAGGAAAAACCAAAATTCATCCCAAGTCAAGTTTTACACTTTGCCGATTTTTTCTTCTCCGTTGGTGAGATCTTGTCTCCATTGAGCTTCTAGCGCATTTGATTTCGGGAGCTTTCATGGAGAGCAATTGGGGATCAAGTTAGCTCCATATGAGTTGTCATTTACCAAATTGAACACACTGTTCATTGTAGCCCTTGATCTGCAAGTAGCTCCTTCGGACTTTATTAACTGTGTTTCCCACTTTAAAAACAAGATTTCTTTGTGCGATTCTTGGATTTTCAATAGATTAGTAGCCATGCCTTCTTCTAAACTTTGCCAAGAGAGAAATTTTGTGACCTTATCATCTATGTTTCCAAATTCTAACCTGGTGTCAATTGCCTCTTTAATGATTGATGCAGTGATAATGCACAATGGGTCAACAAATGATATTTTATGGAAAAGGATATTTAGTTGCCGAGATAAGGCTTTAGGCACTTCCAGGGCTTCTTTCTTGAATTCACCAATCTTCGGATAACTTTTGAATTTCTCTACCTATAATTGCAGCTATGCAATTTGTTCTTCTTTTGCCTTCTTTTCCTACTGAAGTTCCACTTGAAGCTTGTTGAGTTCTTGAGATAACCTTTGTTGTTTCTAGAGAGCCTGCTGATCCATCTCTTGTTTCTCTATATTTAATTGTTCTTTCAGTTGCTCATTTTGCTACTTTTGTTCCGCTAGCTGTTGCTCAAGCTAACTGATCTTCTATTGTTCCATTATCATTTTCTCTTCAAGTTGGGTGATCCTAGATCATTTTCTTTGACCAGTTGGCTAAGTTCGGAGGCCTTTTCCATTGTAGCAATTGTATAGGAACCTACATATTGAGATAACTTAGTTAAATCCTCAGAACGATTGACTTCTGAGTCTTTCCGTACCACATTCATCAGTTCATCTTGAGGAGTTGAGAATGGTCCCTGATCATTTTTTCTCTTTTTCCTCTGTCTTTTGACTACAACCCTATGCTTTGGACTCTAAAATACATCCAGGGCTGGTATTTCCTCAACCTTGAATACAATCTCTTCGGAACGATTTTATGGAATTATTTCAATATCATGCTGAGTGTTAACTGTTCTGACTGCCCCTTCAATTGGAATATTAGTAATAATAGGCTCCTGTGTTGTGGGCGATTTTTGTATAATGATGTTTTAGGAGTCATTCTAGTTCTTTATCATTTGATCGAACTGCTCCCATTCCTTGATTAAGCTAGAATCAATATGCACATTGGTATCTAGGAGCTCACTGGTATTTTCATTTCTCTTCTCTTTTTCAGGACTCTTCTCCTTTTCGAGACTCTTCTCCTTTTCAAGAATCTTCTTGGTAGTTTTTTATTCACTGTGGCCTTCTTGCTGTACCATAGGGGTAGTGTTCAATAAATCCAGAGGTAGTGCTTGTAACTTTTGTGTCTTGAACTGCATAAGCTTATCTATCCCCTTTGCTCCCAATTTGATACTTGCTAAATGTTTTACCTGTGTAAACAACTTAGCTGAAGTGAACAAGTCATCATATTCATCTTTCTCATGTTCAAATTTGGCAAGTTTCACCTAAGTGGTAAAGCTATAAGCCACATTTTTTAGGTCATACTGTGTCTTAGGAATGACTGCTAATTTCAGAATTTTTATCTTCTCTGCTTTGTTTTCTACATGTTTGAAATCATGTAGTGAGTATGTACCACATTGGAGGGGTGATGAAGGCCACATTTGTTTCTTGGACTCTTTGAGGTTCCTGGACATTCCTATTTCTGTTACCTGGTAAGCTATTTCTATGGGCAATAGCTTATCAGGAATGTAAAGGGGACAACATGTGGATCTATATTGCTGCCAAAATGTTTGACATAGGTTAAATTTTATTCACTGAACCAACGACTTATTGATGTTAGGTAAATGCTGGTCTCATTGGATAAGCGAGAAGTAGGTTTGTTGAATATGGCCTGATGGACGGGTAAAACAAAACCATGGAAAATTCTATATATATGATATTTATAATGGGCCCTCCACAAATACTTATGATAAATGTGAATAGGGGTTGGGTCTTGAGGAGTCCATTTCCAACCTAGAATGGGGAAGTCAGAATTGAAACAGATCGTATCCATGATGTAGGCGCTCATATAGAATGGCGGTATTATCTGGGTAGTTACAAACATATTTCTTCTATAATCAAGGATTTGGTTGGCCATTTTATCTGATAAAATGGTTGCCCAATCCATGATATAAGAGTTAATTGTTGCTTCCATTAAAGGCACCATTTCTATGGAAAATCTAGTTGAATCAAAGACTCCAAAGAGTGTACATATCACAGCACTAGCATAACAATAGGGAGATGCTAAGGAGTACACGGAGTACATACCAGCGGATTCACGCCTATTATTGTTTGGGAAATGTCTCCATTTCTTGATAGGTTCCAACTCTACCTCGTTCTTCTTGGTGAAAGCTTCTAAAAATGCCTTGTTTTAATGTTTCTCGGGGTCTGGAAAATGCTACATATTCTGCCTTGAATGATCCAAACATCCTTCCATCGGCAGTAAATAATGCTCTGTCGGTTATGTTGATACTTTCTATTACCCATCTCACCAGGTCATTGTATGGTAACACTTTCACACGGGATACTATTTTGTGGAGGAAGGAGATGGATAAATCCTTAAGAGTATTCTATGATTTATCACTTGAATCAGTTGTTCCTCCTTCTTCTTCAATTTCAGTTAGATCCTCAGCTTCGAGTAGATTATATATGCCCTCCCATGAAGTATTGCCAAGGCCTAGATAGGTAGTATTAACTATTAGAACCAACTTTGCTGGTTCATATTTCCCTATGATGGGGACCTTTGCTTTCCGAGGTTTCTTAGACATTTTTGCTGGACTGATGATTTCAGATTCACTCTGTGGAATGAAACAGAAGGACATAATAGTAGAAAAACTTGTTAAATGCTAATACACAGTGGACATGAGTAACATCAATTAAGCATAATAGATGCTATGGATCTATGATATATTAAGTCACTACGGATGAAATGCTTGAAGGATTCAACCATAACTACTTATTAATGATTTCCCCCCAACATCCATCGTGAAACTTTACTATTTTGATGGTATGTCACATTGCAAATTTATAACGGTCCTTTTTAGAATGGGTATCGTGACTTCCCGATCGGTGATTAGCGATAATCACATGTCGCAGATCAGGAGTTACAAGTGCCATGCTTAAATGGTTCCTTTGCATGGTTGCGATTACGATCAGTGGTGAGTTGGCATGGGGAGGCGACATGCTTTAAAATTGATAAATCTTTTAAATTTTCTGTATAGTTGACTTATAACTTTAAACCACACATGTTCATAATACTTCATGTTTTTCCTTTATCCAAGGCATGCTACACGATAATGAAATCGCATCGGAAGATTTCAAAGGGGATTTTGGGATGTGTTTTATGATTTTAGTGATGCGAGATTGCAATCAGCTTATTGCATCAAAGGTCTTTTGTGGAACACTTGGGACGACTTCTTGATAAGTAGCGATATGCGATTTACTATAGAGTTCTCACATCTCTAGATCTCAATGGAAAACTTTAATTCCACTATTGAAATAAAAGAGGTGTGTGATGCGACATATTCCTTTTGTAATGGTTTTCCTTCGATAAAGCTTTATGATAAGGTTTTATTATAATTCAAATCAGATTAGACCATATTAAGAGGACTTTGAAGGGTTTGATAGATTTGCAAATTGTGATTGCGATTTAACCTATCCTAAATTAAAATTTTATATGACCTATTATAAAAATTTATTTTCAAATGTTTTATTGATTTTATTTATATTCTAAAAGGGGACAGATTTCTTATTAAATTTTTATATGAAAATTTTTTGAAATGGCGAGGGTTTTTGTATAGCACAACAATTGGTGATTCATTAAGAGAAACAATTATCTCTAAAAAATAATGCAAAATCTAAAACTTTCTTAGTTTGGAAACAATTGAGGACAAAGAAAACCATCTAAGAATAGCTAAATAAAAATTAACTCTGAATAAAATGACAAATTTTTGTAATTTACTTTATAATCATTTAAAAATAATTTTTTTTTGGGTTTCTTCAAGATTTGATTGGTTGATAAAGATAAAGTAGGGGGCTCCTCTAACTTAGCTTTTAAATTTATTCTTTTGTCATAGGTAGTGTCTCTGCTGCCAGCAAACATCTACAGTCTTGACAAGGTTACTTTTTGACCATATTATTCATTGTTCCATCCATCTAAGAGGTAACTTTAAAAGAACCATCTAAGATATGTTATATATATATATATATTATATATATAATATATATATATTTATTATATATATATTATATATATATATATTATTTTATATATATTTTATATTATATATATAGTATATAATATATATTTATATATATATATATATATGTTATATATATATCCTTTTAATTTTTTAATATAAAAAGCCATTGTCCTGGTTTGGGAGCCAGTTGATGACAATGCCATTCACTGGTTATAATTGAACTGTACAAGTTGGCTCGTAATGAGTTCCTTGTCTTATGATTGTAAGACATTACCCTATTTTGATATGCAGTATTGGTAATGTCAATTTAATTAGCTCCCTATGGTCATGGTAAGCAGGCTCATGATGAGACTCCTTATCTTTTATATCAGACATATTTTAGAATTACACTTTGAAAAATCATAAACTTAGTGGATGGGGTGAATGACTTTCTCCTTAAGAGTTTATGGATGACAATTTTTAGAGTTATAGATGCTAAGTTTGGAAGTCTTTACTTTTTATAAATAACCTCTCTTAACTTTTTAAAACTTAGAATGACTTACAGTATTTTCATGGTTTTGGAAGATCTTAGAAATTTTAAAGAGGTTCTCAGAGTTTCATGTTTTATTTAACTTTCCAAAATTGTAATCATTTCCTTAAAAGTTTCCACCTATTGAGAGCAAGTATTCAGAATATTCTTTTAAAGAGCCTTTGAATCGTAAAAGGGAAATGGAAGACTATTTACAACATTATTTTCTAAAATAAACAAACTTACATAAAGAATATTTACAGGTAAGAAGGAGTTACCTTCTTAAGAAAATAATTTATTTAAGATAAGCCCATTCACAGGAAGATAATCTCTGTTTCCTGATAAATCTTGCAGTATGAACGTTGATGAGCCTATATGTTCAATGATTTGAAATGGTCCAAGCCACATCTTTTGAAATTTTCTATATTTACCTTTTTCTTCATATGCTTTGTCCCATTTCAACACGATATCACCAATTTGTAATGTTTTAGAGCTGTTAGAACTCGCATCAAAAGAATATTTAATGACTTGTTGATATTTAGCATGAGTTATTTTGGCCTTCTCTCTTTCTTCCTCCAATTTGAGGATTTGATCAAATCTTAATTGAATAGAGGAAGAAGGATTTTCTTCAATAAATAGTACTAGGGGTGGAGATGGGAGTGCTAAGTTTGAAGGTATTACAACTTATTTCCCATACACTAAGTTAAAAGGGGAAGTACCTATTGAGGCCTTCTGAGTTCTGTTATTGCCTATAATGCAAATATTAAAGATTTATGCCAATTCTTTTGATTTTGATCAACAGTTCTTTTAATAATATTAATGAGATTCTTATTAGTTGAATCTGCCAAACCATTACCTTGAGGATAGTAATTTGCAAAATATTTTATTTTAAAACCTCTCTTAAGAGCAAATTCAACTATACTACTCCTAGAAAAATAAGATGCATTATCAAAAATAAGGGCATTAGGTACACCAAACCTAGTAATGATGAATAGATCAATGAATTAAATGATTGCATTAGAATTGGCTACCTTTAATGGAATTCATTCTACCCACTTTGCGATGTAATCCATGGCTGTATGGATGTATCTGTGTTGCTTGGAAGAATGTGGAACAATCCCTCCTATGATATCAAACCCCCACTATTCAAATGGCTACTCAATGTTTACTGGTTGTAAAGGAAAGGCTAGTTTCCTTTGTCTCCCACTAGTAGTTTGTCATACCTTGCGTTTCCTGACATAATCATGGGCATCTTTAAATAAAGTGGGTCAATAATATCCAACATGTATTATCTTCTGAGCTATAGTATCTCCTCCAAAATGTCCACTTGCTGGACCATCATGTAATTCCTACAATACCTTTTGTGCTTCATTTTTTCAAGACATCTTAATAAAATTGAATCATAATTTCTTCTAAATAACACATCATAAATGATTTCAAAGTGTTTTTGTGTTAATCTTAAGGCACTTTTTTTTTTGTAACTGAAATCAGGAGGAGCATATCCATTTTTCTAGTAAAATATCATATCAGCATACTGAGATTTAAAATTTATGATACTTATCTCGTTCACTTGAAGAGTATTATCTGAATCTTCATGTTCTGGAATGTTAGAAGCTCCTACTAATAACATGACAAAACCTTGTCCCTAACAATTTTCATTGGTTTAATATCAATATCATACTCTTGTCAAGCTGTTACACAATTAGCTCCCTTCTCTCCTACATCCCTTTGAACTAGCAATTGCCTCACTACAAAGAATGGGACTATTAATTTTGTGTATGTTTTTTAGGAGGAATGGTCTAAAGCGTTTGATAGATTTAAACACAGCAAAATCTTGCTTTTCTACTTCAAAATAGTTGAGTTCAGCATCTTGTAAATTATAACTGAAGAAGGATATGGGTACTTCTACTTGTTCGTCATTGATCTGTGTTAAGACAGTAGCATAAGATGTTTCAGTGGCCAAAGTATACAAAATAAAATGACTAGAAAATTCAGAGTATTCAATGTAGGAGAATGAATGATTGCTTGTTTGATCAATTCAAAAGGCTCTTTTTCATTATGTCCCCATTTGAAAATTGAATTTTTCTTAATCATAATTTGCGAAGGCAAGACTATATGAGAAAAATCAGGAACAAATCTTTTTACAAAATTTATTTGTTCCAAAAATGATTGCATTAATTTATTGTTATATGGAAAAGGAATATCAGAAATATCTTTTATCCTGTCAGGATCAATATATATGCCATCTTTAGATACAATAAACCCTAAGAGTTTGCCTTCATTAAGAGCAAAGAATGATTTCTTGGGATTTAGAGAAATCCCATACCTTTTACATCGTTCAAAGATCTGTTTTAAATCATGTAGATGACTGGCCCTTTTCTTTGAAAAGACAATTATGTCATCTAAGTAAGCAACAATTGACCTATTGATCAAACCTTTGAAGGCTATATCCATGACTCATTGGAAAGTAGATCCAACATTTATCAAACCAAAAGGCATTTCATTATAAGCATATGTTCCCCATTTAGTTATGAATGTAGTTTTTACTCTATCATCTGGACGTACTAGTATTTGATGGCATATTGAAAAACCATCAGGAAAGGACACTAACTCCGAACCAGCTACTGATTGAAGCATCTGTTCCATTGTTGGTAATGGGAAACTATCTTTTTGACATGACTTATTGAGATTTCTAAACTCTATGAAAATCCTAATATCACAATTCTTTTTTCTTACAGGTACCAAGTTTGAAACCCATTTAGAATGTCTAACTGGGAAAATTAATTTAGCTTTCAGAAGTTTATTCAACTCTACTTTGATTTGACTTTCCATATTTGGGTGAATTTTCCTTAACTTTTGTTGTACAGGTTTCTCATCAGAAATCATTGGAATTGTGTGTTGAATGATAGAAGTATCATAAGTTCTTAGCTCTTCATAATTCCAAGCAAAAAACGTTTTGTATTTTTTTAATAATCTAATGAAAGCAAATATGCCTTCTAATGTGAGCTCAAGTCCTAGATTGACATTTTGTGGTTTGGCCTCAGTGCCAAGATTTAGTAATTCAAACCTTCCAGTAGAACTTTGAAGTTTTGCATTAGTAGCTTTTTTGAATCTATCTTTGACATCATAGAGATCTTCTAGCTTGACCACATATTTAGGAATAGGATTCTCATTTAGTCTTTGTTTTAGTTGAAGATCATGATCATTTTCATCGATAATCTAATCACCATAAGATTTTCCAGAAGTTAAGAAATTTAAGATGTCTTCATCATGAATAAATATGCACCAATTGGTGACATTTTCTAGGACAGATGGCTGAAAAATTAATTCAATTTAAAACCTATATGGACTATAATCCTCGGATGGAAGGAGCTTAGAAGCAACATTAGCCAATAAATCAGCTGATGCATTCTGAGATCTAGGAATAGGAGAAATGTTGAATGCCAGAAAATGAGTTATGATATCTTGAACAAGGGATTGATAATGTTTGAGATGTCGTGAAAGTCAATGGATAGTGTTCCTTGTTCGATGACAATTTCAGAATCACCAAATACTTTCAGATATTGAATATTCAGGACTATTTCTTTATAGAGCGCTTGAATCAATGCCTCATATTCTACAGTGTTATTGGTACACTCAAATGCTAGTGTAGATGATAGCATAGTTTTTCCCCTTCTTGACTGACTAAAATACACCCTGCTCCTTCATTGTCATTGGGTTTTGATCCATCAAAATATAAGCACTAAAATAAAGGCTTATTTAGAGATTTATTTACAAGTTCATCAGTAATACTAACACACCTTGAGGTATCAGTATGAGAGAAATTTTCAATTTGTGATGTGAAACTATTAATAGGAAAAGTCGATTGTTGAGCATTAAATTTTCCAAAGAATGACCCAGCTGAGTAATTTCTGAGAATGTTGTTATTGAAAGCTACAGGTTCATTTTCTTGTTCAAACTCCATTACTTTATGGGTCATGTGCTTTTCCCAATCTATTTTGATTTGATTTGGTTTCCATTTATAGGGAAGTCACATGTGAGTCCAATTAGTAGAAATGTAATCATGGAGTTTCTCAAACCAATCCCTCCTTAGAATTAAACCATAAAACTTAACGATGTCAACAATCAATATATCAATTCTTTGAACTACTCTGGGATCAGCCGATAACCTAATGGTAACTGAATTAATCTCTCCTAAAACTTGCACTTTATTCCAATCTAATTGAACAATATGGACTGCAGATTTTTAGGGCTCAATGTTTAATTTAGAGCAAACTGAGGCTGACATTATGTTTGATGAAGCCCCTGAATCTATCAGGCAGTTATGCAAATTTCTATTATAGATCTCATAATTCAAGAGAAAAGGAGGAGTATGACAATTAGACCTATCTTCAATCAAAACAACATTAGTATCATCTACTTTATCCGATGGTGGTTTACCTGATCCTTTAGTTGCCTTGAATAATACACCGGTTGGAAGAGGAGAAGAAGGTACTGCATTTAACTCTTTACGTAACAACTTCTTTTGATATTTGAACTTGCTAATATCATATAAAGAAATATTTTCTCGAGTCTTCTTCATGTCTTCCACAATGTTGTAATCCATAGATTCAGAGACTACTAATGTTTTTAATGATGACGGTGGATTGGAGGATGATGGTTGATTTTGGGTAGGCACAACTAGAGTTTTCTTCATGGGAGCTTTGTCTTTAGTAATAGGGTTTGAATTTTTCTTCTTTGGATTTGTTTGAATAGGTTCTACTGCATTTTTACTTTTGGTATTTATTGAGAGAGCTCTTTGTTCACTTTCATTATCAGTTGGGCAAGATAAAGTCCCACATCCCATTAACATTCAACTGTTTCATCTTCTTCCATTTCTTCTGATGATAAAATTGTGTCTTCATCTTCATTGTCATCTAGATATGATTCTGCATTATATATAGAATTAGGTGGTTTTATTTCATTTGACTGATTTCTTGTGATGTTCCTAAATGGTTTTTAGTAGAAGTTTCAGCTACCTGCTTTTTTATTTCCACCATTTCATTGGACATGGTTTTCAGAACTTTTTGTAAGCCTTCCATGTCATATGGGTCTTTAACTGCTTTCCTTTTTGAATCATCTTCAAAGGTAACTTTTTATGATTTTCTTTCTTCAAGAGCATTTTTCTTTTCTAAATCAAGGATACGTTTTTCAACAATGATCACCTCCTTCATATTTTCTGCTAATGTGGGTTTGGCAACCCTATCAACGAAGATGGCTATATTCAAAGGCAAGGTATAAATATACCATTCGCTTCAGACTTCACTAGGCTTGGATGTAGCAAGAATTTTATTTAACAACTTATTAAATCGTGAGTTGAAGTTTTTGATAGGTTCCTTTGACTCAGATTTAAGATTGGAAAGATCATTAATCAAAGTTTTTGTGGACCTATCGTTTCCAAATTTGGTTAAAAATTGCTCTTGAAAATCATCCCAGCTATTGATGGATCCTAGTGGTAATGAAAAATAGCACTATCCAACTGCTCCTTGTAGAGTGTATGAAAATAGCCTAACAACAACATCTTCTTTTGTTACTCCATTCAAGTTTATTGACAACATGAAACTATTTATATGTTCTTTTGCTAATATTCCAATGTCAGGATTAAACTTTGGCAACCATTGTTCAAGATGATTTGGTAATTGAATCAAGGGTGTAGGCATTGTGACAGCTCCTGGATCATTCCATGGCCTTGGTTGAGGGTGATTATGTGCCATTGTCGAACTAACAACAGAAGAGGGTGAGGAGGTAGTTTAAAGTGATTGGGTAGAGGATGTCGGTGGACATGTACCCTTTTGGACTATGATCTTGAGTTGGATAATGGATGGATGACTTTGCAATGGTTTAGACAGAATGGATGATGATGAGGAAAGAGTCTCACTGTCAGACTCCAAAGGTCTTGTTGGCCCTCAGTTTTAGTCTATTTTTGCTTAAGAAAAACTACTTGATCTTTATATTTTCCATCCATTTTCCATCACATCCATCTAATTTTGATGTATTTTATGCATGTTTAGGTGTTTAATTTTAATGTTGCAATTTCTAGAAGTTTTTATGAAAATTGAGTTTCAAGTGCAATTTTGGACTGAATCAGAAATTCCCGTAATAACTATGTGGATGACATGTTTCCAGGACACTTGGGATCAATTTTTATGCATGGATGGACATCTTGGGAACTAGGACTAAGCTAACTCCACTTGGTTCGGTCAAAATAAGCTTTATTAGGCCCGGTCAAGGCTGGTCAAACATGACTAGTCAGCAGAAAATCCGTAAGAAATAGGGCAGTTTTGAGATTTTATGGGATTGACCATATTTCTTGGGATAAATTGGATGAAATCGACTTAGATAGGTGGATATGAGTAGATATGAGTGTTAGAGATAATATAGATCAGTTTGTTTCATAAAACGTCTATTTAAAGCCAAGACTTTGATGACTTTTAGAATGGAATTTGTATGTAACTTTTGTATAGTTTGAGTTGCAAGCTAATTTGAAGAACTTGTTTCATTCCAATTTGTTTTTCATGCTTGGTTGATTTACAGAAGTTGTTGTAGCTGATATTTCTTCAAGTGTGCAAGGCAAGGGTGGAGGGCCCCCATACCAAGCTAAGTACACTTCTTAGTTCAATTTTCATAATTGTCATAGATTAGTTCTTGTTTCAAATGTATTTAGATGCGTGGTGATTTTTGAATGAATATTGGTTTAATTCTCATCTACATATGAAGGGACACACAAGAATTTAAGTTAAATTCCCGTTCTATTTGATCTTAAACTAAAACTGAATTTCATTCTCCTTTTCTTATTTGAAGTTATTTATGCATTTCTGGTTTGAAGCAATGGTGATTGTGATATAGTAGGATTGCGAAGAAGGACAATATGGACCTCCTTAGTTAGGAGCCTCTTCTTTTACATATTCTACATCATAAACCATTGTTAATTAGTGCTCTTAGATTTATCTTCATGAAAGTAGTATTGTAGGGAAGGACAACTTGGTTCTCCTAAGTTAGGAGCCTCTTCCCTCATATATTATATAAGTGAATTAGAAATTGTTAAAATAGGTTTATATTTGTAATATGTACTTCTTTAAATATTAAAATTTTATCTTCTACACTTGATTATATATGATTTCCATATACACTGGATTTGCCTCTAAGTTTTACAAACCCGGATTGATAATTAAATACTTGTGTGAATTTAGTCAATAAATTAGACCAACATTTTGGCATCGTTGCTGAGGAGGTAATTATCAGCATAGTCAAATAGAAGATAAAAAAAAACACTAAAAAATTTAGTTAGTATACATTTCTCTTAGTTATGTTTCTTTATGCTTAGAAATAGAGATCCTAGAAATAGATTTCCCAAAACAACCCCCCCAACAAAAACATAAAATAAAAAATAACTACAAAATCCATTTGCAAGACAAGATCTAAAGAATTATGTTGAAGAAATCATTTAGAGAAGGAGGGTATGCTACCACAAAACTATTTTCAAGTCCTTCTCCTCAATTTAGAATGCTCACTACGGTTGAATCTTTATGTCAAAGGATAGAAGAGCAACAAAATAGCCATGAAGATGATCTAAACGAAGAGAATCTAGAACTTTCTTCTAGCTATCTTTGTGAGGAGGTGAATGAATCATGGATCACAGGAAATGAAGATCAAACATTAGAGCTAGAAATTGAACAATTTCTAGCAATTATATCACACGATCCCTTGTGCATACAAGATTTTGAACAAGTACCACAAGAAGAGTTTTGTGCTATGACAATTAATGAGAACCAAGCAGACAAATACCATCTTAAAACTTGGTTTCAACTAGTCATTAGCTCACAACACTACTCCATTATTCAACATTATTTCTCATCAAATCTTGATCAAATAAATTTTCATGTCTAAAATTTCATTAAAGTATATTTTTCAAATTTGGATATGAGTTTACTTATGATCTTGTTACGAAAATGGATGCAATGGAAATTCTTTTATACTTGAGAGAATGAATTATTTTTCTAAAATAGAATAGGATAGAATAGAATAAATAAACAAGTAGAAAGAATTCACAATAAGACTTCCATAATAAAATTTTTTCAAACAATTTCTTCAAATCATTGTCCAAATTCATTTGAAAGGACTACATGGGAATCACATCGATCTGATCTTTATCGAAGAAGTCACATTTCAAATAGTGATTGTTGGTCTAAGTTAAAAATTAACAAGTAGCTCTATCAAACATGGCACTCCATATCACTTTAAATCATTTTGAAAACCTATTTATAGAGGAGGTAGCCATATGAGTTCACTTAAACTTGGCTTTGGAATCACTCTAATTGGATATAAAAAACATATTTTGTAAACAAAATACCACTAGAAGGTCTTGGCTAGCCACCATTCCACAAGGGGTAAATAAATTCATTTTGTTTGTATATCAACTTTGGACTTGTTTTCTAAGCAATGCTTGTAATGATTTACATGTTTATTGGAAGAAGAGAGACTTCACACCTCTCTTCCTCCATCATCTAATGTTGTATTGCAGGCAAGTGTTATGTTTTTGTAGGTCATAGGAAGAATGAAGGAGTGAACTCCATGGATGAAGTAATTTTCAAAGTCCAATTCGTATTCTAGAATATGAATACAAATGTTCAAGTCAAAGCAGATTGAAAATTCACTTGATGTTGAGTTCATCCAATGAAACTCAAAGTCTTGACGCTTGCTCTTAGATGCTGACCAACAACACCAACAAACCCTACAACATGATCGAGATGAAGGAAAAAATACATGAAGATAATCATCAGAAGAAGCAGTCAAGTTCAGAACCATGTCAAGTCACATCAATATCCAAAGAAGCCTTTCATATTGAATTCATATTGTTCATCATCCATACTGTATGTTAAGCTCCATGACCATGCATGTTGAAGTCCAAGACTTATTATCTATCCATTTACTAGTATCTCATGACTTAAATATAACCTATTTCCATAAGATTTTCATACTTCTCTACTCCGTTACACCCCACCTCCATCCAGAAAAAAAAAATGAAAAAAAAATAGAAAAAGGTCAAAAATAATAAAGGAGTTTGGCTGTGAAAATCCACGAAAGTGGCACAATACAAAGTCGAATTCATATAGGAAAACCATCTTGTTTGGCCAATATGAATTCTCTATTTCTTTTACCATTTCTTCAGTTTGAGTTTGCGGGAACCATCCTCCAACATAAATAAGACTTGAGGACAAGTCTTTCCATCAACAAGGGGGGAAAGTTCGCAAAAAGAAACTTAGTTGTGTAGCTGAATTAATGACGGAACTTGTATTATTGGAAGTTGGGACCTGGAATATTTTTGAAATCAATTGCAGAGGGACTTGAAATGTTAGCAAAATCGTGTATATATTGCATGAAAAAAGGGACCTGAATTATCATAAACCAATTACAGAGGGACCTGAACGACATCAATAATCAATGGCCCGGAATCAATGAAGGATGCTAGAACAGAAAGCTTAAATAAGCTCCATCTATCAATGATATTCAATCAAGACAACTTCATCGAATATTGTTAAAGAAAAAAAACATTCATCCAATACTACAGGGAAGTACAAGTATCGTAAGTGCACAATTTTGTTCTTATAAATTTAAATTTTTGTAGAAATTTTTAGACGTTGTTAAAGTTGAGTTAATACCTGAATGCATATTTTATATTCATTACATTTTCCTCCTCCTATACTCATTATCGTAGACAGAATCCTATGTTCATTTCATATTCATTCCATTTCATAACCCTAAATATCATTCTACATTTACTTATATTTATTTTCTATATTCCATATTCATTTCATAACCCTCACCCTAAGTAGTTTTCCTCTAAGCAAAACGGATTAAAGTGGATGCAAAAAGTTGAAACTACACAAACAAAGCAAGCATTAGTCCTATGGAATCAATTTTAAACATGACCTAAAAATGGTCATTTTGAAATTAAGGAAATCATTGCAATACATATGGAACATGTGCATTATAAAGAGAAATTAAATATATGAAATAGAAATGATTTATTTTGACAAGCTTATAATAACGCATAAGAGCAATACTATTGGGGCATCATAATCTTCATATGATGGCAATACAATGCAAACTCAAGTGATGAATGTTTGAAGGGACATCTATAGGAAATGGCTAAGGTGGAAGGTGAAATTTGACAAGACCATGATTCATGCAATTAGCATGGCAATCAAAACAATGCATAAAAAATATAAACCAATACTCAAAAAGAAAATACAATGGTATAGATGGTATATATGTTAGTCAAGGTCAAGCCATGACAGCCTGATATGCACGATAGCCACGATGGAAGCAAATCAAATAGAAAAACGGTCAAAATATATTTAAAAATATGCTACAAATATCCTTCACAATTACAACAAAACAATCTCTGAGATAAGCCTTTCTTCTACCATCATAGCCAAAGGCTAGCTCAGAAAGAAAGTGAGTAACATTGTGCAGCCACATGCATTCACATAGCACCTTCAGTTGAGGAGAAATAAGGCAGCACCGAGCAGTATGGAGCATTAAAAAGGAGTTTTATGGTGTTTCAAAGAAGGCTTTGCGCCAAGCTCCAACCTAAGCCATCAATTACGCAGAGAATCCCTTGAATCATGTAGAGAAATCACAGTGAAGGTAAGAATCAGTCCCTCAGAAATTAAACTAAAATGACTTTGAAAATCGAACTTCAGATTCAGTTGAAATGTGTCATATGAGACATTAGTTCTGGAACCGTCTGCTATTTGTTGTCATTAAAATCCTCTACCACCTGTAAGAGTTAATCCCGTAAATTCATCAACAGTGAGAGGATTACAACGATAGTTTCTGATAAAGATATAACTTTAGTTAAAGATTTGTCACCATAACATATACACTGCCACAAGCTGCCTTATTCTTTTGAAATGTCGAGAGAAGATTTTTGAAATTGTTTTTCTTAACACTATGAGCCAACAAATTCCAGAAAATCCGTAGAATGAGGAGGAATGCAATTTAATAGCTCGGAAACGTCTTCAAGTCACTGCTAGATACAGATGAATCATGCCACTTCTTCAACAACAGTCATGTTGAGGCAGTCACATAGTGCAAATGTTTGTACCTATAATTGTGCATTTACAGATTTATGGTTCGCTGAAGCTAATTAGTGTCACTAAATCGTTCAAAAGCTGAAGGTAGGTGAAGATTCTAAGGAGGAACCAAAATCTAGTAAAGATTTGGCAGCAAAATTCTAAAATTATTGTTGAATTAATCGATAGAGTAGAAACCGAAGTTTGATGAAGAAATTGTAGAGAATACAAATCGGTACCAGAATATCTTGTTGAATGGGTGCTCCATAAGCGTGAAGAGATGGTCGTGAAGTCGTATGCCAAAGACTGTGTTTGAGGCACCATCGCTTTGTAAATTTACATAAGTTGAGGCGTAGACCCCGTAGAGCTATAAAAAGGGTCTCTTTCACCTCTAGTTACCTCACATTAATATGTCAATCTGGGATCGTCTTGCTCTTTCAAAGAGTGTCTCAGTCTGAGGCTTAGCACTTGTCAGAGTAATGCTTGTAGTATAGCTTTTTAGAAACTACAAAAGTAAATCGATGCATGTCTACAACTTAACTACTTCAAAAGGCTAAATCACACCAAGCATTGCATTAGCCAAAGGTTCGGTAACAATAACCCATCCTTTTCGTAACTGATGAGAACAGATCCGAGGTCTGGGAGCTAGGTAGCAGATGTTGGGGCTCACTACAGCCTGTGATCGTCCTTAATAAATAGAAATGAAACAACAACTAAAGGAAATAACAATGAAATAGAACAACACATCAGCCAAGGGTTAGGTAGCAATAACCCATCCCTTTCATAGCTGATGGGAGAAGATTAGAGGTCTGCGAGCTAGGGAGTAGATGCTGATGCTCACTACAACCTGAGACTATCCTTAGGAAATGGCAAGTAAATAAAAAAACGAATTAGCAATCTGGAAATGGAACAACAATTGAAATGGAACAACAACTAAAATGGAACAACAACTAAAATGGAACAACAACTAAATGGAACAACAACTAAATGGAACAACAATTCAGAAATGGAATAGCAATTCAGAAATGGAATAGCAATCAAGAAATGGAACAGCAGTGGAAGTAAGCAGTAACCCAGTTCATCAAGCCGTAACTCTAATCAACACATCAATCCTTCAATCTTAAAAGATGTACACATACTATGGAACAACACTACCGATTAAAACCTTAGAAACAAAACGTACTTAATCTACGTCTGTTATTGATCTTAAATAAATGCATACGATTGCATCTCAAGATGAAAACAGTATCATTCAATAATCATATGAAATCAGAATTTTCAAGAGAATTGTTGTAATGCTAAAGCACAATCGCAATAAGCTCTGTAATGAAGTGACAGTATCCTGTAGAGATTAATCAACACTTAAAGGATTGGAAACATGACACAATGTCAATATAAGACTTTGGTTTACAGGAACATGAAACGATTTGAACATAACAGAGCATGTAATATAACGTTCTTAAAACACAACAGATTACCAGATTACGTCTACAAACAAACCACATAGAAACCACGCGTAATGGTACAAGAGCAAATGTCCTCCAGGGCCATGCCCTTAGCCTCCAAGGGTACTGTTGGGTATACGACGAAAGTCCCACATTGACTAAAAGTGGGGAGGATCATGGGTATAAAAGGATGGACAAATATATCCATTGGTATGAGGCCTTTTGGGGTAAGTCCAACAGCAAATCCATGAGGGCTTAGGCCCAAAGTGGACAATATCATACCATTGTAGAGATATGCGCTGTCCAGAGTCCTTACAAGTGGTATCAGAGCCATGCCCCGAAGTTAGCCAAGTGGATGAATCCTCGGAATGCCGAACGAAGGTGGTGGGCCCCGGTAATATCATGATGGGATCCGTGGATGAGCTCGGTTAGACAGGCGGTGTGCTCCGGATTCTTCATGGACGTGTCCTGGTCCCAACACGGTGAAGAGGCGTTGACCTGGGATAGAGCAAGCTCTCGAGGTAGGTGGTGTTACATGTAAGGCGTGTGCTTCCAACGCATTGGAGCGGAGAATCCTGGTTGGTACAAAGCAAGTTTCCTCCAGGGCCAGGCCCTTAGAATCCGGGGGTACATCGCTTAAGATTGATCCAGGCTCAAATATAAAATAGTAACCAAGTTTGTATTAATGCATGAAATAGAATTACAGGAACTCGAGTATTCAATAGAACATAAAGATCATAGTCTTGATCTTCCTTAAAATAAATTACATAAAAAGTCCTCCCTGCTAGCCAACAACGCTATCCCTTATATAAGGAAGATGGCAGAGATATATAGATACAGAAAATAGATAAAATAATGATCCCTCAGGATCTAAGATCTCGAGGGATTCGCAGAATCGTTAATCCTGCGTCACTTCTTTCCTTTTCTACTCCGTGCTGATATCTCCACTTCCTTTCTTGGGTTGATCCGTTTTGATCTGGTTTGCTTGCAGTCTCCCGTCAAAGGGACAACAGTTATCTCATCCTTATCTTTTCCTTTGGAATGGCCACCTTTCGTTTTTCCTCCCTCTTGCACATAGGAATGAAAATGATCAGTGTTTCCTATTAATCTCTCGTGTTTCTTTATAAATCCTCATCATTATATAGGTTTCTAATGCAAAAGGATTTTAAGTTCTAATGAAAAGATATTAAAATAACAATCGGAACATACCTTCCTTGATACTCCACAGAACTAGTCAATTGAGCGTGTTGCTTGTGTGAGAAGTAGCCGAAAACAAATTATGATTTGGAGCTTTGAAGTGTGGGACAATTTATGCATGGATTCCCTGTGCTTAAGACTGAAAAGAAAAAAGTTACGTAGATCCCCAGTGCTTAAGAGGTATTAATTTTTAAAACATTATTTTTAATGTGTTCTCCATAAATAAGATCATACACATGGTGGATAAGAGTAAAGGGACATATGGCGGAGTAAATGCATATATGGTGGTATTCCATATATAAAATTATAATTCCATATTTCATATAAGTAGGAATATTTATAGGAGATTTTTAAAGAATTATGACGAGGATTTATAAAGTGTGAAAAAAAAGTTTATGTTATGTTTTTGGGTTTTTTCTTTTAGAGAGTGATATCATAATAATGTCATGAGTTTAAGGATATGAGTCATAATATTGAAAAAGTTCAAGTAAAGAAGGATGTCAAAGGTTAAGAAGTTAATGTTATTGAGCTTGAATCAAGTCAAAAAGTTCTAGTCTTTGATTGTAATGGGTGCATGATCGGTAGAGCCTGACACCCAAAAAGTTTGGTCATTGTAGTACAATTTGAAGAGGTAAGCAAGATACTGGAGAAAAATTTGAAGAGAAAGAAATTTGATTGCAAATTGAATGATCATTCAATCTTAGGAATGCATTTCAATTTTGAGAAGATACTATTTTTCATTGTTTTTTTCTGGGAAAATGAAACCGAGATTTGAAAAACGAAAACATGGGTTTTATTTATAACAAGCCTATATAAGCTCTGTGCAGGTAGCTTTCTCAAATTGATTTTTTGTTTGGGATATTTTTATGGTTCTTTCAACCCCTATTTTGCAGATTGCATGGGTAAACCAGTGGCTAAATTGAAAGTGAATGCCTAGACATAAAATTTTTTTGCTTCTTTTAATGAGATGCAAGTGCAATTAGATATTGGATGCTTTGAGCAAAATTGTTGATTTGAGAGGGACATGAATCCTGTGTCGAAATGTATTGCAAAATTCAAGTTTTATTTGTCGTCTGAAGCTGCTCATCCAGAATGATATATTGGTAAAGAAAGTCATCCACAAGAAAAGAGAAGAAGTACATGAAAGCATAGATATCCTTTTTACAGGTAGCTTCATCTTCAAGAGACAAAGCCACAGGTACATCAGTAGGTCAGTCAAAATATAGAAGAGAAAGGTAAAAAGGAAGAAGCAAGCATGAGGACATGCTTGAAGATCAACAAGGGGGAGATGTTGCCCCTTAGTTTTGGTCTATTTTTGCTTAAGAAAAACTACTTAATCTTTATATGTTCCATCCATTTTCCATCACATCCATCTCATTTTGATTTATTTTATGCATGTTCAGGTGTTTAATTTTAATTTTGCAATTTCTAGAAGTTTTTATGAAAATTGAGTTTCAAGTGCAATTTTGGACTAAATAAAAAATTCCCGTAATATCTATGTGGATGACATGTTTGCAAGACACTTGGGCTTGAGTTTGATGCATGGATGGACAGGTTGGGAACTAGGACTGAGCTAAATCCACTTTGTTCAGTCAAAACAAGCTTTATTGACCATATTTCTTGGGATGAATTGGATCAGTTCGACTTAGATAGGTGGATATGAGTAGATATGAGTGTTAGAGATAATATAGATCAGTTTGTTTCATAAAACCTCTATTTAAAGCCAAGAATTTGATGGCTTTTAAAATGGAATTTTTATGTAACTTTTGTATAATTTGTATTGGGAGCTAATTTGAAGAAGTTGTTTCATTCCAATTTGTTGTTCATGCTTGGTTGATTTACTGAAGTTGCCGTAGCTGAGATTTCTTCAAGTGTGCAAGGGAAGGGTGGAGGGCCCCCACACCAAGCTACGTACACTTCTTAGTTCAATTTTCATAATTTTCATAGATTAGTTCTTGTTTCAAATGTATTTAGATGTGCTATGATTATTGAATGAATATTGGTTTAATTCTCATCTACATATGAAGCGACACATAGGAATTTAAGTTAAATTCCCCTTCTATTTGATCTTGAACTCAAATTGAATTTCATTCTCCTTTTCTTATTTGAAGTTATTTGTGCATTTCTGGTTTGAAACAATGGTGATTATGATATAGCAGGATTATGAAGAAGGACAATCTAGACCACCTTAGTTAGGAGCCTCTTCTTTTACATCTTTTGCATCATAAACCATTGTTAATTAGTGGTCTTAGATTTATCTTCATGAAAGTAGTACTGTAGGGAAGGACAACCTGGTTCTCCTAAGTTAGGAGCCTCTTCCCTCACATATTACATAATCGAATTAGAAATTGTTAAAATAGGTTTATATTTGTAATATGTACTTCTTTAAATATTCAAATTTTATCTTCTAAACTTGATTATATCTGATGTTCATATACAGTGGATTTGCCTCCAAGTTTTACAAATCCGGATTGATAATTAAATGCTTGTGTTAATTTAGTCAATAAATTAGCCCAACATGTGTCTTCCTAGCTCTTTTTCGACTTGGAAGAGGAAATTCAGTTGGTGGAATACCAAGCTTTTCACTCTGTGCTCTAGTAAGAAGTTGGAATGGAATGTATTGCAAAGTCACACTACCTTCGGATAACTCAAAGTGTTCTTGGGATATCGAAAACCCTTGGAGTTTATGAATCAAGGACTGTACTTTAGGGGGTTTAAGAGAAGAATTCTCAAGTGTGTTTAAGGTTTCAGTAGTGGGTGTTGTATTTTCCTTTTCAACTTCTCGCTTAAAAATAGGAGATTTAGAATGCGAAGGAGAAGTTGGAGGAGACGGTGGGGGAGTTTTACTCTTAGAATGGACTATGGATTTGGATTTTCTCGTCATCCACTATTCATGCCCTCCTTCTAGAGCCAAAAATGTTGATGTCTCTAAAATCCTAGCACCAACATTGGGGATAACCACCTGGTTTAGACCTTAGTACAACTCCTTTTCCATTTGGTATGGTGGCTCCGACTGGATGTTATGGGCCTAGTTTCTTAGTAATGTATGGTTTGATGGATGTTTGTTTTATAATGTATAATGAAGAGGATAAGTGTTTTAACCTGTAACTCAAAATACACAAATATTGTTATATAACCCAGGTATTCTATAAACAATGCGATTTCTTATTATTCCTAATAGATAAATAATCATATAGATGGATCACTTATCAATAGAAAGATGCATTCACATATAATGATTACTTGGTTTAAGAAATTAAACAAAGTGGTTATAAAAACATATCATATTCATAACAATATATATCGCTGATATATATATTTGAAATATACAAATTCTAAATATTCAGAAATGACATGATAAAGAATTATTTGAAGAGCATACATATATCAACAATAACAACTTCTATAAAGAATGCTTCATCACATAAGGAAACTAAAGTGTAGGTCTTATTTGAGAAAACATTCAGGAGTACTAAGGTGTAACTTCTCAAGTCAAATTTTTATGCAAATTGAGGACCCTTTCTTAAAAGACATGAAAGGTTTAAATAATAAAATAAAAACTAACTATCAATAAAAATTGCTTTGAGCAATTGAAACTGCAAACATGAAAATCTGGGATTTGATTTATGAAAATAACAATGCAATAGCCTTTTAACTGATTCTTTGTATCTACTTCTTCTCTTGTACTTGTAGCTGAAAAATTGAGAGCATTTGCTAAATTTCCAGAGGATGACTCAGCTTGGAATGTAGTTGAGTTGTGTACATAGCATTTGAAAGTTCGGGAACCATGAGATTGACAACGTTAGCAAGGAATTTGATGGCCATCTTCTGTCTGTGTGGCTTGACTAGGAAAAACCAAAATGCATCCCAAGTCAAGTTTTCCACTTTGCCGATTTGTTCTTCTCTGCTGGCTAGATCCTGTCTCCACTGATCTTCTAACACTTTTGCTTTCGGGAGCTTTCCTGGAGAGTAATCGGAGATCAAGTTAACTACAATAAGATGTCATTTACCAACTCAACCACACTGTTCATTGTAGCCTTCGCTCTGGAAGTAACTCTTTCATCCTTTATTAACTGTGATTCCCACTCTGAAAACAAGATTTTTTTATAAGATGCTTGTATTTTTGGTAGATTAGTAGCCATGCCTTCTTCTGAACTTTGCCAAGAGAGAAATTTTGTGACCTTATCATCTATGCTTTCAAATTCTAGCCTGGTGTCAACTGCCTGTTCAATGAGTGATGTAGTGATAGTGCACAATGGGTCAACCATGATATTTTATGGAAAAGGATATTTAGTTGCTGAGATAAGGCTTTAGTCCCTTCCAGGGCTTCTTTCCTGAATTCACCAATGTTCAGATAACCTTTCAATTTATCTACCTATAGTTGCATTTGTGCAATTTATTCTTCTTTGGTCTTCTTTTCCTGTTGAATTGCCACTTGAAGCTTGCTGAGTTCTTAGTACAAATTTTGTTGTTTCTAGAGAGCCTGTTGATCGATCTTTTGTTTCTCCAGATTTAACTGTTCCTTCAGTTGCTCATTCTTATGTTTTTATTTCACTGGTTGTTGCTCAAGCTGACTGATCATCTGCTATTCCACTGCCATTTTCTCTTCAAGTTGGGTGATCCTAAGATCCTTTTCTTTGACCAGTTGGCTAACTTTGGAGGCCTTGTCCATTGTAGTGGCTATATAGGCACCTGCATATTGAGATAACTTAGTTAAATCCTCAAAAATATCAACTTCTGAGTATTTCCATACCACATTCATCAGTTCATCTTGAGGAGTTGAGAATGGTCCCTGATCAATTTTTCTCTTTTTCCTCTATCTTTTGACCACAACGCTATACTTTGGACTGTAAAAGACATCCAGGGGTGGTATTTCCTCAACCTTCAATACAATCTCTTGGGAAGGATTCTCTAAAATTATTTCAATATCATGTTGAGTGTTAACTATGCCAACTGCCTTTTCAATTGAAATATTAGTAACAATAATCTCTCGCATTGTAGACGATTTCGGCATAATGATGTTTTGGGAGTCATTCTGGTTCTTGATCATTTGATCGAATTAATCCAATTCCTTGATTAAGCTGGAATCAATATGCACATCGGTATCTAGGAGCTCATTGGTATTTTCATTTGTCTTCTCTTTCTTGGGACTCGTCTCCCTTTTGGGACTCTTCTCCTTTTTAGGACTCTTCTTAGTAGTTTGTTCTTCATTGTGGCCTTCTTGTTGTAATAGAGGGCTAGTGTTCAATAAATCCAGAGGTAATGCTTGTAACCTCTATGTCCTAAACTACATAAACTTATCTATCCCCATTACTCCCAATTTGATCCCTGCTAAATGTTTGACCTGTGTAAGCAACTAAACTGAAGAGAACAAGTCATCATATTCATCTTTCTCATGTTCAAATTTGGCAAGTTTCACTTGAGTGGTAAAGTTGTAAGCCACATTTTTTGGGTCATACTATCTCTTAGGAATGACTGCTAATTTCAAATTTTTTATCTTCTCTACTTCTTTTTCTGCGTGTTTGAAATCATGTAGTGAGTAAGTACCACATCAGAGGGGAAATGAAGGCCACATTTGTTTCTTGGACTCTTGGAGGATCCTGAACAGTCTTGTTTCTGTTATCAGGTAAGCTATTTCTTTATCCAATAGCTTATCAGGTATGTACAGGGGGAGAACATGTGGATCTATGGTGCTGCCAAAATGTCTGACTTAGGTGAACTTTTCTTCACCGACCCAATTGTTGATTGATGTTAAGTCAATGTTGGTCTCATCGAATAACCGAGGAGTAGGTTTGTAGAATATGGCCTGATGGATGGGTAAAACAAAACCATGGCAAAGTCTATATGTATGATATTTATAATGGGCCTTCCACAAATACTTACAATAAATGTGAATAGGGGTTGGGTCTTGAGGAGTCCATTTCCAACCTAGAATAGGGAAATCATAATTGAAACAGATGGTATCCATGATGTAGGCACTCATATACAATGGGGGTATTATCAAATTAGTTACAAGCCTATTTCTTCTATCATAAAGGATTTCGTTGGCCATTTTATCTGATAAAATGGTTGCCCAATCCATGATATAAGAGTTAATTGCTGCTTACATTAAATGCACCAAAGAGTCTACATATCATAGCACTAGCATAGTAATAAGGAGATGCTAAGGAGTCCACAGAGTACATACTGGAGGATTCATGCTTATGCATGTTTGGGAAATGTCTCCATTTCTTGATAGGGTTCGAATCTACCTCGTTCTTCTTGGTGAAAGCTTCTAAAAATTCCTTGATGTAATGTTTCTGGGGGTCTGGAAAATGATAAATATTCTTTACATCTTTTTCCTTGAATGATCTGAACATCCTTCCATCGGCAATAAAGAATGATCTGTCAGTTATGTTAATACTTTCTATTATCCATCTCACCATGTCATTGTATGGTAACACTTTCGCATGGGCTGCTATTCTGTGGAGGAAGGAGCTGGCTAAATCCTTAAGAGTATTTTATGATTTATCACTTGAATCAGTCGTTCCTCATTCTTCTTCAATTTTGGTTGGATCCTTGGCTTCGAGCAGATTATATATGCCCTCCCATGAAGTCTTTCTAAGGCCTAGATAGGTAGTATCAGCTATTGGCACCAACTTTGTTGGTTCATCTTTCGCTATGACGGGGACGTTTACTTTCCGAGATTTCTTAGAAATTTTTGTTGGACTTATGATTTCAGATTTGCTCTTCAAAATGAAACAAAATAACTTAACAGTAAAAAAACTTGTTAAATGCTAATACACAGCGCATAAGATTAACAACAATTAAGCATAATAGATGCTAAGGATCTATGATATATTAAGTGACTATCGATGAAATCCTTGAAGGATTCAACCATAACTACTTATTAATGATTTCCTGGTAACTTCCAACATGAAACTTTAATGCCGTGATGGTATGTCACATCGCAAGTTTATAACAGTCCTTTTTACAATGGGTATCATGACTTCTTGATCGGTGATTAGCAATAATCGTATATCGCAGTTCAAGAGTTACAAGTACCATGCTTAAATGGTTCCTTTGCATGGTTGTGATTGCGATCAGTGGTGAACTGGCATGGGGAGGTGAAATGCTTTAAACTTGATAAATCATTTAAATTTTATTTATAGTTGACTTATAACTTTAAACGCACATGTTTGTAATACTTCATGTTTTTCCATTATCGAAGGTGCGCTAGACGATAATGAAATCTGATCAGAAGATTTCGAAGGGGATTTTGGGATGTGTTTTATGATTTTAGCGATGTGCGATTGTGATCCTTATCACATCAGAGGTTTTCTATGGAACACTTGGGACATCTTCTTGATGAGTAGAAATATGCGATTTTCGATAGAGTTATTGCATCGACAGATCTCAATGGAACTCTTTAAGTCCACTATTGAAATAAAAGATGTGCGCGATATGACATATTCCTTTTATAATTGTTTTCCTTTGATAAAGCTTTATGATAATGTTTTATTATAATTCAAATCAGACCGAACCTTATTAAGAGGAATTTCATGGGTTCGATAGATTTGCAAATTGCGATTGCGATTTAACCCATCCTAAAAGCAAATTTTGCATGACTTATTATAAAAAATTATTTTCAAATGCTTTATTGGTTTTATTTATATTCTAAAACGGGACCCATTTCTTATTAAAGTTTTATATGAAAAATTTGGAAATGGGGAGGGTTGTTGTATAGCAAAACAAACCCTTATGCTTTGTTTTGTATGCCCATTAGCTCTATAGGGCCGTTTTTACTTTTGGCAGCATCACCAACTCCTTGGTTTAATTTTATAATAAGGGTTCCATTTATTTTTGCATAGCATTCTTCCATTATTTATTATGTTCATCATTACAAGCTTCGTGAAAATAATGAAGTTATCCTTCATCAGCGATAAAATATGGTTTTAGGGATTGTAATGTACATCAATAACACATTAAAAAAATAAAATTACTCGATAAATACAATTCTATATTATATCCTTGTTATCAATCTATTTTCCTCCCTAGGGTTAGTACTTCTAAGCCATTACGTTGTTGACCATTTGCATGTGATTTGACTCCTGCTTTGACCTAGTTTCCATCATAGCCACATAGACCTAGTCTTCTCAGTGTGGCTATAGGTCTCCAACCACACAGAAGACCCTCCTTTTGTGCGACTATAACTGAAATTTCCTTATTTTGCATGTGTGGCTATGATTTATGTTATAGAGAATTGTGTTTCCTAGGAGATTAGTTTGAAGCCTCATCTTATCCCATATTTTTGAGCTAGCTTGGGTGCATTATTGAAGAATATTCCTAACCTATCTTCACCCCAAGCGACCACATTCATCCTCAGAGACTCGCTAGTCCTATATATACTAGTCTATCCTTTAGAGTCGGGATAGTACTAGAGAGAGGGATCCTTATAGAGTTATACTATCATTTTGATTCAGAGATTGTCATTTACTTCTTCTTGAGATCATATTGCTTGGGGAGGGGGAAACTCTTTTGAAATTTGGAGAGGAGATCCTACACTTGAAGATATACACATACCATTTTGTTTCATTATCAATAAAAATATATTTTCCCTATCTTGTAGATTTGTATTTATGTTCAACTATTCATTTCAACATTTATTTCTTTGAGCTAACGGTCTTCTAGGGAGCGCTATTCATGAGCCTTGTTTGGAGGTGCTTTTGAGCATGTCTAGATCTGGTGTAATAGAAGATATCTCATGGTTGGAGAAAGGGAGTTCTACTTCAGACTCAAGATCCATCACTAATCTACGAGGGATTGCTCAAACCCTTATTTTAGGGATTGCATGCATGATTGGTTGTTTGATCACATGGCTCAAGATTCATTTCTTTAATATGGGTTGGTCATATATTATATTGTCTAGTAGGCTTGCTAGGGCCACAAGGTCACAAAGAAATAACTCCTTCTCCATGTTCTTCTACAACAATCCTCCTTATTGTGGAATTAATATATATATATATATATATATATATATTTATATAATAATTAAAAACTAACACATCTCTGCTTTGATAATATTTATCATGCCATCAACATTTGCATGATATAGGCTTTATGTATATTTATTTATATTATTGAATACATAATATGCCATTCCTACCATTGTTTATTCCTAATATAAGGATTGTTATAAGTTTTTTCCCTCTTTATTATGACCAAGGGATGTTTCACTCCAACTTTTCCTAACAAAATGATTAATATATACATTTAAAACTTTTTCAATATATGGTAGAAAAAACACTCAGGAATAAGTTACAAGTTTTTTTTTGGTTATCATACACCTATATCTTAGTGCCTATCACCTATGCGACTCTTACCACTTGTCAACTTACTCTTCGCCCAACTCACCTAGTTCACATGTCATTCATGTTCTACTATTGTGATAGCTCAAGGAATCCAATAGCCATGGTTAATGGTTGATCATACGAGTAGGGTTGATATATTTTCCTTGATTATTTGGATTATGTTTGTTCCTTTCTGCCTCCCCTGGGTCTTTTCTCTATACAGGTTTCAAACCTTGACGTTGCCAAGATATAGGTGTTATTTTCATCTCTTAGACATTCGTGGCCTCTAGTTTCTTTTGTCTATCCAGAAATTATCTCTTGACAAAATCAATTATAATGGTGCTAAGAGGTAATATGTTGTCCCCTTTTTTTATCGTTGAAATGGTTTTTAAGTACATGCTTCTTTTCCTACCATGATAGCCTGCTAACATGGTATTATTGATTTTTCTTGCAAGGTAAATGAAGGTTATTGTATTATACATCACTGAAACCTTTTTTCTCATCTTCAAGTCATTTTTATGAGTGTTTGCACATAAGGTTTGATGGAGCCTAAGGGTTTACACAAACATTAGGCTCTTAGGTAATTTCCTTCAAATGCTACCCATGTACTTGTGAATCTAGTGCTTTAAATTTTATTTTTATTTTATTTTGTATTTTTTAATTTGGTTCTTTCTCTTTATAGTATTACAATTAATGTCCTCACTCGTATTTTTATTATTTTTATATTTTGGTGAACAAATATACTGAGTTTCCAGTTTTTGGTTCTCTGTGAATAATACATGTAACTTATGTTTCTCTTCTTTACACAGTTTTTTTATTTTTACTACTTCCTCTTGGGATGACAATTCCCTCTCTGTGTAATAGATATTTTTCTTTTCTATTACCTTTTTTTGAATTCAAACCCTTCTAGGTTAGTCTGCGTGAATTTTATCCTATTATTTAGATTGATGGCTATGAATTAGCGTCTTTCCAACAAAGGGTTACGTCATATAATACAATTATTAAGGTCTTAACCCCTCATTAGAGTTTACAAGGTTACCTTCATGGTTTATTCTTAAGATTTTAATCCTTTTCAATATTTTAATATATATATTCTAGTTTTGTTTTTAATTTAATTTTGTTGCTTTATCCTTGTTAAGAACATGAATATAGAGTGATGTCCATGACCCACATGGATTCCCTAGAAGAAGTCCTTCTCATATATACACATCTCACATCACTCTTTCCTTTTTTTTATAAATAACCACCAATACATTATATGATATTTTATGGGTTAATTTGATACTTGCATAGGTTCTTTCACTTGACTCCTATTTTTTGTATGATTTGGTCATATGGGTTTTGTGAGATTTAACTCCTGGCGACTTCTTTACATAGGTTTGAACCGGTATGTTGGTCTAGTTTCCTCTTGATTTTTTGTTTGTAGCTTCCTTGTGAAATTCAAATTTGATAATGGTTAGGCCACTATCACCATACCTATCATATTTCATGACTTTCTCTGTTAAAATATTCTCTAAAGAAACCATTCATGGTCCTTATATTTTACTTTAATAGTTGAGTGTGTTAACGACCCCTCACTCTCCATATTGGATTGATAAAGAAAATATTATGATATAAGTTCTCGTTGTTTCCATTCTCAAAATACTGATAAGCCATGTTACTTTTATCTTTATTTTGTAATTTCTTCACTCTCAAAATATTGATAAATCATGTTACTTTTATCTTTATTTTATAATTGTTTCACTAGATGGTTAATGGACTAGATAGCAACTTGTACAATATTATTGGACTATATAGGAACTTCCAAATGGTCACTTCCAATTTAATACATGTATAATTTCTTTCACTTGAATCCAATTTCTTCTATGATTTGGTCATATGGGTCATGCAGGATTTAAATTATGTTCACTTCTTTACATAGGTTTGAATCTATGCATTGTTTGAATTTCCTCCTTTTGATATTATAATTGCCGCTCCCTTGTGCAATGGAAATTTGATAATGGTTATGCCGCTATCACCATAACTATCATATTTCACGACTTTCTACATTAAAATTTTCTCTGAAGAAACCATTCGTGGTCCTTATATTTGATTTTAATAGTTGAGCGTGTTAATGAACCCTCACTCTCCATATTGGATTGTTAAAAAAAATATTACGATATAAGTTATCATTGTTTTCATTCTCAAAATACTTAATTTCCATCTTACTTTTATCTTTATTCTATAATGGTTTCCATATAATGGACTAGGTGAAACTTGTACAATATTATTCCAATTAAGCATAGATTTTCAAATGGTCACTTCCAGTATGAAATATTAACATTGGCTACATGTGTCATTTCAAAATATTGGTAATTTTTATGTGTTTTTTGGTCTCGTTAATATTTATTGTATTTCAATAGATTTAGTGCTAAGAACAATTACACTCTTATCCCTTTCTATGGTTGCTTCTCTATTTGACATCCTTAAGGATGTTAGATAAGTCCTCGTAGTTTTTTCCCTATTATATAATTTCTTTTACCATATAGGTCGTGGTTAGTATTAGCTTACCAAAGGCATAAATCCTCCTATTTTCATATATTTATCTAGATATTGAGATTCTTTCTTTTAGTTCATCCTTTAAAAATAAAACATTCATAGTTATAATACTAATGCAAACCCGAGGTAGTCATGACAATACCTTAGATTTCCTATGAATGTGTTTTCTTTTTTAGGAAAATGATCTTTAATTCGTATTTTCCAAGGATACTAGATTGATATTATAGAAGAGGAAAATGTCTCCTAAAAAAGTCTACTTGCAACTATCAATAAGTTAAATGAAGTTTCTTTCTATTACATGTTTCCTTTCTTGAACTTTGAATAGTTGTTTGACTTAGCCATAGTAGTATTGGTTGGTACTTACTACATTTTTCTAGGTTTACATGTCCACCTACCATATTTCGACTAGTATTTCCATTCTACTCATTAATACCTATTTAATGTTTAAATACTTTAACTATAAACAAATACCACTACATTAGATCATATAGTAATATGCTTTCATAATCTTCTTTCATCGGATGGTATTAGGCCTTTATAAAATAGGTCTTCCTACCTTCGTATAAACCCCTTTTTATATAATCATGAATTTTAATTACTTCTAATTCATATATATATATGAACACCACCAAGTCAGGATGAAATAAAGTCAACACCTACCTTTTATTTTTTGTTCCAAACAGAGAAATATATTTATAACACGTGCAAATAGTAAAATAAGACCTCATATAACTTCACAAATATTCAATAACACAGTTAAAATTTTCTAACAATAATATCTTGGCAGGAAAACTATGGGAGACAACATGTTCCTCCAAACCAACAAGTTTCCACTAGTAAGTCTCCCCAAGATCAAACTTCTTACCTACAGGAATAACAACCTCTTTGTTGAAAAATGGCAACAAGAAATTGCTAAAAATAGAAGTGCTAAAAATAGCACTACTAAAAATAGCACTAATAAAAATAGCAGTTTGGGTACCAGTGCTAGATTGGGCAACACAGAATGAAAAATGGAAGTGCTAAAATTAACATTCTATTTTTAGTAGTTCAGGATGGATTCCTATTTTTAGTGAGTCCTTGGACTAGAAATAGGAAGTAAAATTCGAATTTGAACTTAATAACCATTTGAAAATAAATTAATTAATTCACCATGAGTAAATTAGTTGTGAAAAATCAAACGTGAAGTCTGTGTGAGGACATGCAACAATTTATATATTAATTGAGGAATTTATCCATCAGTTAAAGAGATAGGGATGAGCTCTAATTTGAGTTGTAATTAGTTGGCTTAGTTAACTAAGTCAAGTCTAGTAATAATTGATTTAAATAGTTTGTTTAAACTAAATAAGTTTATTTAGTTAATGCATGCTTGCATATAACTGTTACACTTTAGACGACTGAAGATTCTCTCATGAATGTCAATTTAGACAGAGACCCAATTGAGATCAAAGAAGGGATAGTGTACTATCAGTTGGATGAATATTTTTCCTATAAAGGAAGCTCATCCATGATGAGGATTTATCTCTTTTAGGTTTGTGCAGTTAGAGTAGAGGTTAGTGAGTGTGTGAAGAGGCCAATTCACACAGGTGGCAGCACCGTACCCCAAGGAAACTGCACAAGGAAATAGGAGGCTTGAAGGGCAGAGGAGAAGGTTTGTGAGAAGCCTTTGACTATCTATGAGTAGCAGAGGGATTGTACTGAGAGCTGGATAGCTTCCGAGCTAAGGCTTTGTGTAATCCGGACTATATTTCCACTTGTATGATAATACAGAGTTCGGGTTTTAGGCTGAGGCTTTCCCCGGGTAAATTCTTGTGATTGATTTCTTCTTATCAGTTATATGTGTTCTTATTAATGTTGCTCATGGTTGATTAGCTTCCGCAAAGTTTATGGTAGAAGTAGATCAAGTGTTTTGCTTTAGTACATTGCATTACCAGGTGATCTACAGGTGGGAAAATTCTACATGGTATCGGAGTCGGAGCTAGCTGATTTGTAGGAAAAATTCTACAAAATTCTACACTCTATCTATTCCTTAATGGTATTTTTATAATTTCTTCCCAACATATTTTTCCATGGAAACATCTGTCTTTTAGATTTTGTAGCCCTTTAAATACTTAGGACTTTTCTTCTTTTTTAGGAAAATTTATTTTCTTTTTCCTTTAGAGCACAAATTTATTTGCCGATGTTCTTTTCTCTTTCCATTCATTTAGCTTAGCATTTCTCTCCAGGTAAGTTCTAATTTTCACTTTGAATAATATCTCTCCCATTATCTCAATTTTGACCAGATAACAATTTTCTTAAATAACAATAATTCTTTATTACTCTTGTGCTCTTTCCTATAACTTCTCAGAAGAAAAAAAATTATTCATAATATAAAATTTAATTACATAACTAGTCAATTTAAATCCTCACCTCCCCAACCATTAAATTCAAACGATAATCATAATAGTCTGAACTAGTCATGCCTTTTAAAAGAAAAGGATAGTGGTATCACATCTTCCCCAACTCAAATAAATATTTTCCTTAGTCTTTTCCAATTCCCATTACTTATCGAGTAAAGCAAGAATCACTCCATTCCTTTTATCCTCCATCTCCTAGGTAGCATCCTCTAGGGTGAAGTAGTTCCATTAGACTTCAACTTGGGTGATGACTCAATTTTGGAGCAAACTTTGCTTTTGATCTAATATTTGGAGATTTTTTACTTGGAATTCTTCTTGTTTGACCTACAACACATTCTAATAAATCAAATGAATAGGGCCATGACCATACTTCAAAAAGGAAACATGAAAAAAATTATACACTTTTATTTGACTCAAAAGTGCTAGCTAGTAGGCCACTGACCCCACTCTAGCTAGTATATCAAACAATCTATAGAAGCTGAATGCTAACTTAGCACATATTCATAATTTTCGAATACTTTTATTTGGCTTAACTTTAATGTAGACATGATCTCCCACATTGCAGTCCTTATTAAATCACTTCTAATCTACATATCTATTTTGCCTATCTTGGGAAGTTTCCTAATCTTGTCATATATTCATCACCAACTTTTTGATTTCTCGTAGAAGATCAAGTTCTAAAATTAAGTTATCCTCCAGTTAAATTGGACTTAAAGGAGTGTGGCACTTCAACCCATACTAGACTCACCTTAATGGATGATTGATACCTTTTATTGTAAGAAAAATGAACTAAGTGTAAATAATCCTCCCACTTTGTTGGTTGGACTGTAATATACATATGCAACATATCCTCAAGTATTTGATTTTTCCTTTCTCTTTGAACATATTTTTAGGGGTGTTTGGTTGTATTAAACTTCAATTTCAAACCCATTCCTACGAATAATGTCTTCTAGAAATTAGAAGGAAACTTAGCATCCAAATTTGATATAACTATTTTTGGTATCCCATGCAACCCAAATATCTCTTTCATAAAGATAACTACAATTTGCATTTCCTTATATGTGGAGTGGAAAGGCATAAAGTGAGTTGACTTACTTAAATTTTCCACCACCATTGCGATTGAATTATGCTTCTTCCCCGTTCTAGGTAGAACAATAATGAAATCCAAGAAATGATTTCCCATTTCAATTTTAACGTGGGTAAAGGAGTTAATAGTCTAGGATGTTGTTGGTGTTATTCCTTAACTTGTTGGCACTCTAAAGACCTTTCCAAGTACTCAACCACCTCCCCTTTCATATGTTGTCAGTAAAACTCTTTTCTTAAAGTTTTAATCACTTTCTCATGGTTTAGGTGGCGTAAAAATGGTTTCCTATGATGTTAATTCATAATCAACTGTTTAAAAGTGGGTTCATTTGGAATGTATATTCTATTTCTAAACATGAGAGCCCATCATGGTTTCCTTCATAACCATACTTCTCTGTATTATTCAATTTTTCCTGTAACTATCCATAGTTTTCATCCTTTAAGGCTCCTTCTTTGATTTGTTCTAGAAAATTTAGGTTTTCACTGGTAAAAAGAATTTCAACAATTTAGCATTTAAATAAGGTTAGATGAAAAAGTAATTCAAATTAATATAATCACTAACAAGCGTAAAAATTTTTCCTAACAAATAAGGCCTGCAATTTTTTAGCACATTTATAGCTGCAACTAACTCAGGATCATAAATAGCATCCAACATTTGCCACCATCACTGTTGCGCCATGTTTGTGGAGTTGCATGCACTCCTACTCTTACTATCGAGTTGGTTCCACATATAATATTTTTATTATTATTAAAATACATAAATTACATTGTATTTATAATCTAAGCGCTTTGGTTACTTAACCAACATTGACACATATTCCTAGGCATGCTAGCACCACAATATCTAACATGTCTATATGGGCAGGTCAACCACATACCATAAAGACCTAGGTATGTAAACCTGCAATATACATCCAACGCACCAACCTAAATATCAAATACATATATATACAACATAAATAGGCAGGGGTTTTACATAGAATTAAAGAGAATTGTAACTGGTATGACAACAACAAGTTACTCAATTTAAACATTTATATTGTTTGAAGAGAAGGTGGACCTAGTGTCACAATATTTTGAAAGGAGGTCCACAAGAAGTTGAAGAAGGAGGTGCGTCCCTACACTATGGTGGGTGCCTCAATCAAGTTGGGGCCTAGAACAAGTTGTAGATTTCTCATCATTGAGGGTGGTTCCTTAATCGATTTAGAGCTAATAGAGAGTTAGAGGTTGCTCATCATCGAGGTTGGTGTCTGAATAAAGTTGTAGCATAGAGTGAGTTTCTTCTTACACATTTTTGAGGTTGGGGCCTTAATGAAGTCATAGCCTACTACGAGTAGAAAATTTCATATCTTGGGGGTGGGTGCCTATAACAAGTCATTTCCTACAAATCAATGTATTGAATTGAACAAGAGGAAGAAGAATAAGAAAACAAATTTACAATTTTATACTATATGGGTTTCCACATAAAACTTTATGTCTCTTTGTGTTCATATGATGTCCTTTCCATTTCTTATTGATTTCATGCTAGTTTCATGACGCATTGTTCTATTTATTTAGATATTGCAAATGGTTAAGTCCCATTGCTACATTACCAATTACATTACTACATGTTAATCCCTTTAATGATACCTATTGGTCATCCTATTCATTCATGAGAAGCATGGTATGCCCATGCATTTCCTTTCTCCTAGCTCAAAATATATATTTTGAAATTTATGAAATCCTTGTGCTTATGTGGTTTCCCTTAAAGCTTAATACTTTTTTTTACCATCTCTGAATCACAAATTCATCATCATCATTTCCCACTTCCTATTTTAACCATCCCTAACCCATGGAATAAAGTCATTTGAATGACCTAAAAGGCCAATTCACCTTTTAATCCTATTCTCCTCCACAAATTTGATGGGGGAAACTTGTCATTTAACTATGAAACCTTGGGATGTTTGAAAACTAGTTGATTGGTTGACATTTTTCAAATTTTAAAAAATATAAAATAATAAATCTAAATTTGAAAATCGTCTTGGAAATTTTAGATAAATATTGCTTCAAAACTAGCTGGCTAGTCAATAATATTTGTAAATAAAAATAATATTTCATTTCCAAGTTTCTCTTTGAACAAGGCTTATAATGTTTCACTACTCCATCAAAAGGTCGTTCCATATCTATATATACATCTCAGATTCTGATGCATGATCTCAATCTCCACATTATCCACTCCCATAGAATTTTACATCATTGCGGGACATTTCATGCTATCATAAATATGTTAAAACTCTCATGAGATATTTATCTAGATACACTACTTGAACATTTGGTGCTACTACAGGTTTTTTTACATGTGTTCTCATTGGTGTTTCTATAGTTGTTGTAACACCTATCAACTAGTGACTACAACATATTAGTAAATTTTTGTAATATCTATCAACCAACTAGTGAAACATAAACTAGTTAGTTGATGCAACACTTATCAATTAATTATTTTCAAAGTTATTAGTTATGTATAGGTATGCTTATTTTTTTTATTTAATATAATTTTTAGGGGTTTTGTATGTCTATATTAAGTTCCCTTCACTTTAAAATGTCAATCGAGGTTCGTAATCTTGCAGCTACAAAATATCATGGTTCTAGGTACAGATCCAACTTTCCAATCCAATCTTACCAAAACAATAGATTTAATCCTAAGATCAACCTAGTATTGAATGATGTACTAATTACTCAAATTCAAATTTCTGCCTTAAATCCTAGTTCGAAAATCATTTCACTACTTTGATCAATCCTGTTGAAGTGAAGAAACCTATTAATTCCCTTCTAAAGAATAACAAGATCTCATAACTAAAAATAATTGAGTTTTGTTGCTTATATGAAATCCAAATCTAATGTAGTTACACAAATATACACTAATCCAAGTGGAATAACTACTTGAAACGAGTATAACGATAATGTATCTTAACTTAATCCTAATACAAATCAAATATATATAATAAATGGCTTAACTCAAAAGAACTCACTCACTAAGAATTCCAACCCCATGGTCTTTAATCAAATAGAATCTTCACTCAACCCAATCCTATAATAATAAAACAAATTTTGATTCTGAAAATAATGCATAAGAATGGAAACACCATTTAATTCAAAACAATAAAAGATCACTCAAATAAAATCTACAGTACTAATCACACATCTTGTACTTATCGTTTGAAAAGCAACTAGAAGAAAGTGAACATAACAATGAAGGAATTCAGAGTCCAATTCTTCGTCTAACAAAAAACATCTACTTTGAAAGTCTCATTGTACTAAGCTTGTAATTAGAAAGTCCCATGTTCAAACTGAATATGGAAATAGAAATTTTTAATCCATAGACAGTCTGAGTACTCCATTTTAGATCTTAGAATTATATAAGTCATAATACTTTAACTCAAATCAAACTATTGTTGACTCAAATTCTTTAACCTCAACAATTAAGAATTCAATGCTTCAACTTCAAACCATAAATCTAATTAGTTGATCTCGAGAATTCGAATATTCTACCTTAGATCTTGAATTTTAAGAGATTGAAAATATAAATCTACAAATCCATAGTGTTTAATGACTAAATAATTCAAATTCTCTAGCTTTAGATTCTAATCGCAATCAAAATATTAAATACTACTCTTAAACATCAAGAAAACAAATAGCCATGATACGAGTATTCTACAGTAATATATTTCACTATTATAAGTTCCATCAATTACAAACTTGATTGAGATAAGTGGTGGAACCTGACCATTACCTTAGAAAATTTAAACTACAACAGTAAACTTACAAATCAATAACACATCAACTCAAGAAATAGAAGCTAAAACTACTATATTAACAATCTTCAACAATACACATGTAAAGCAGTTCTAAGGTTGAAATAGAAACACAACTTTGAAAATATTCCATAATCACTATTCTCTCCTCTCCATTCTCTTTTCCATTTGATGTCTTATTTATACATCAAATCCATTAAGGAAGGATAAGGTCCAATCCCATAAACTCATAAATGAATTTACAACTTTAGAGGAATATCTCATAAATCTGCATTTTTTTATATGTTTTTACAAACTGGCATTAAAGAACTAACCATATCTCCTCGACCATGATGTATTTTGGAGATTCATTTTTAGGGGACCTAATTTTCCATATTGTCAAAAAAATATTGTTTTGGAATTTCCCTATTCAATTCCATGGCCTCAGAAATCATTCCTAAAGTTGATTGTTCAGATACTTTTGCCAATATGGGTTTTTCAAAAAAATTGTATAAATCTACTTCGAAGTAACAACTATAACTTTAACAGTATTTAATTTTTTGAAATGGTTGGATATAGAAGTAGTATTTTATGTTATGCAAAATCCCATTTTCTGTATTCCTGAGATTCACCACCATATTCAAAAAAATTGAGGTAAAACATGGCATTTCAAAATTGTTACCTATTTTTGGCTATGGCTTAAATAATGTGCTAGGATCCTGTTGATTCCTCTAAAATCGTAGCACCAACATTGGAGATAACCACCAATTCCAGACCTTAGTACAGTTCCTTTTCCATTTGGTATGGTGGCTCCAACTGGATATTAAGGGACCAGTTTCCCAGTAATGTATGATTTGATGGATGCTTGTTTTGTAATGTATAATGAAGATGATAAGTGTTTTAACCTATAACTCAAAAGTATACAAATATACTTATATAACCCTCATACTGTACAAACAATGTGATTTCTAGTTATTCCTAACAGATAAATAATCATATAGATGGCTTACTTATCAATAGAAAGATGGATTCATATATAATGATTACTTTGTTTAAGAAAATAAACAAAGTGATTATAAAAACATATCGCATTCATAACAATGTATATCGCTGATATATATCTTTGAAATATAACAATTGTAAATCTTCAAAAATGACATGATAAAGCATTATTTGAAGAGCATACATATATCAACAATAGACTATTTTATAAAGAATGCTTCATCACATAAGGAAACAAAACAAAAGACCAATGATAGAAATATTGCATGCATTTGAGTCTTTCCAATTTAAATAACACTTTGATTCCACTTTCTTATTTGAGAAAACTTCCAGGAGATACAAAAGTGCAGGTCTTGAAAACGTTTCTTCACTAAAATGTAGAACCTTGATCCACTACTAATAAAAAAATATATTCAGAAGTACAAAAGTGTAACTTCTCAAGTCAAGTTTTTATGCAAATTGAGACCCCTTTCTTCGAAGACATGAAATGCTATAAATAATAAAATAAAAACTAACTATCAATAAAAATTGCTTTGAGCTATTGAAACTGTAAACATGAAAATCTCGGATTTGATTTATGAAAATAATAGTGTGATAGCCTTTGAACTGATTCATTGTATCTACTTCTTCTCTTGCACTTGTAGCTGACAAGTTGAGAGCATTCCCTGAATTTTCGGTGGATGACTCAGCCTAGAATGTTGTTGACATGTGTACATGGCATCTGAAAGTTTGGGAACCATGAGATTTATAGCATTGGCAAGGCATTTGGTGGCTATCTACTAGCTGTGCGGCTTGACTAGGTAAATCCAAAATGCATCCCAAGTCAAGTTTTTCACTTTGCCAATTTGTTCCTTTGCTGGCCAGATCCTGTCTCCATTGATCTTCTAGTGCTTTTTCTTTCAGGATATTTCCTGTAGAGCAATAAGAGATCAAGTTAGCTCCATATAAGCTATAATTTACCAGATTGATCACACTATTCATTGTAGCCCTAGATCTGGAAGTAGCTCTTCCGGCCTTTATTAACTGTGATTCCCACTCCGAAAACAAGATTTCTTTGTGCAATTCTTGGATTTTTGGTAGATTAGCAGCCATGCCTTCTTCTATATTTTTCCAAGAGAGAAATTGGGTGTCCTTATTTTCTGCATTTTCAAATTCTAACCTGGTTTCAACTGCCTGTTCAATGAGTGATGCAGTGATGTTGCACAATGGATCAACCAATGATATTTTATGGCAAAGGATATTCAATTGCTGAGATAAGGCTTTAGTTACTTCCAAGGCTTCTTTTTTGAATTTATCAATATTTGGATAACCTTTGAGCTTATCTACCTGTAATTGCAACAGTGTGATTTGTTCTTATTTGGCCCTCTTTTCCTGCTGAAGTGACACTTGAAGCCTGCTGAGTTCTTGAGACAATTCCTGTCCTTTTTGGAGAGATTGTTGATCAATATTTTGTTTCTCTAGATTTAACTATTGTTTTACTTGCTCATTATGCTATTTTTGCTCTACTAGTTGTTTCTCAAGCTGACCAATCTTCTGTTGTTCCACTATTGTTTTCTCTTCAAGTTGGGTGATCCTTAGATCCTTTTCCTTGATTAGTTGGCTAACTTCGGAGGCCTTTTCCATTTTATCGTCTATATATGGACTTGCATATTGAGATAAATTAGTTAAATCCTCAGAAGGATTGATTTCTGAGTCTTTCCATACCACATTCATAAGTTCAGTTTGAGGAGTTGAGAATGGTCCCTGGTCATTTTTTCTCTTTTTCCTCTGCCTTTTGACCCCAGCCCTATGCTTTGGACTGTAAAATACATCCAGGGGTGGTATTTCTTCAAACCTCAATACAATCCCTTCGGAAGGATTCTCTAGAATTATTTCAATATCATGCTGATTGTTAACTCTGTCGACTACCCCTTCAATTGGAATATTAGTAACAATAGGCTCATGTGTTGTGGGCGATTTTGGCATAATGATGTTTTGGGATTCATTTTGGTTCTTGATAATTTGATCGAATTGCTCCCATTCCTTGATTAATATGGAATCAATATCCACATCAATATCTAGGAGCTTGTTGGTGTTTTCATTTGTCTACTCCTTTCCAGGACTCTTCTCAGTAGTTTGTTCTTCACTGTGGCCTTCTTGTTGCACCATAGGGGTAGTGTGTTCTTCAATATGGCATGTTTGTTGCACCATAGGGGTTGTTTTAAATAAATCTAGAGGTAGTGTTTGTAACCTCTGTGTCCTGAACTACATAAACTTATCTATCCCCCCTGCTCCCAATTTGATCCATGTTAAATGTTTTACCTGTGTAAACAACTCAGCTGAAGTGAACAAGTCATCATATTCATCTTTCTCATGTCCAAATTTGGCAATTTTCACCTGAGTGGTAAAGTTGTAAGCCACATTTTTTGGGCCATACTGTCTCTTAGGAATGATTGCTAACTTCAGAATTTTTATCTTCTCTACTTCTTTCTCTGCATGTTTGAAATCATGCATTGAGTAATACCACAATGGAGGGGAAGTGCAGGACACATTTGTTTCTTCGACTCTTTGAGGTTCATGGACATTCATTTCTCTATTATCTAGTAAGTTGTTATGGAACCAACTCACAAGAGGATAGAAAAGATAGATCAACGCCTTAGAAATAAGCCTCTTCGAGGAACAACCTCCTTTACATTACCCAAATGAACAATTTTTAGGCGATACAAATGACAACACCTCCTCTCTATATATATGAGTCTAAGGGGTCATAATATTATCAGAGCTGACATAACAATAATAATGGAAGGACACAATAATAACAATAATGGGCTTCTATGGGGCATAATAATAATATGGGGACAACATGGGCACAATAATATAATAATGGGGTTTTACTAATAATAATAAGGGGTTACACTAGTAGTATAGGGACCTAACATGCCCCTCTCCTTCAAAAAGTGTTGTCCTCAATGCTTGAGTAGTTCTTGATGATTTTGTATAAATTCTTGTCCTCCCATGCAGAATATTCAGCAGGTAAGTTCTTCCACTTGATGAGATACTCTGAAATTGATCTATTTCGTAGCTATTGATTTCTCGGTTTTGTGACTGCTTCAAGTTCCAATATGATTTTTCCTTCCTTGTCAAGTTATCGCAATATTGTTTGAACTGGGATCTTCTGCAACTTTTGAATGAGTTTACACTCCTTTGGGAATATGGATATATGTAAGGCCTAATGTTCGGAGGAACACTTCATCGAATCAAATGAATAGCATGATCATGATCATGAATAGGTGGGAGGCCTTCTGGAGTCTTAAATACCTTGGAATGATTGTCCAAAACATTTTGGAGGTCTGGAGAAATACATGATTTCGATGTGGGATCCTGTAGTGAACATAATTGTGTAGTTACACCCCATTGTTCTTTATTTAGAAGCTTTGTCATGCTATTAGAGTTGATTATCTTTCCAGGTTTTCCTTCGATACCCCTCAATTCAATTTCATTTCCTTCCCAAAAAAATTTCAAGAAAAGTTCTTGAAAATTAAAAGTTATCATACCCAAATATTGTATCCATTAGACTCCTAGTAAAACATCAACACCACCCATTGGAATGGAAAGCATTGGGCTATTCAATACATATTCTCCCATCGATAGCTTGATATTATGGCACTTTCCAGAGAAATTTATGGTTCCTCCACTTGCAACCATCACTTGACACTCCAATGTTGGATATAGGAAGCAATTCAATTCCTTGGCTATCTTACAATCAATAAAATTACAATATATGTCGTTATATATTGATAGTTTGAGGAGTGGTAATTCCGTCCAATGCATTACAAGATATGGTCACATTCATTTCTTCTTTCTCGATGTAATATTTCACTTCTTGAACATTTTTCTTCTTGATATGTCCTTCTATCTTAAGAGTTTTAGGAGTAGTAATTCTTTTCAATGCTTTACAATATATGGTCAGATTCATTTTTTGTTTCTCTGGGGTTGATTCCTGGTGTATATACTCTTCTTTAAAAATTTCTTGATCCTTTTCTTCCTCCTCTCCACAATCAATGTAAAATAATTTCTTCTCAGCACACTTATGACCTTTAATGTATTTGTTATCACAATTGTAACAAAGCCCTTTTTCCATTTTTTCTTCCAATTGTTCTAGTGTAACCCTTGTAGGTTGTGGAAGGCTAGGAGAAACAACACTTCCATGTTT
>APFE030790419.1:0-11771 GCA_000404065.3 Pinus taeda
TGGTAAGGTTGCATATGTTGCAGTGCTGACGAATAATAACGATAAAATCTTAGGGTTTAAAGAATGGTTACAAACCTTTAGATTGTGAATGAAAATGATTAGAAGTTCTGCACTATGATTGATATCATAAAATAAAGTTGACAACAAATCCCTCCATATAAAATTTGAAAGGATCAAATCGTATCTTTAATATGACATTCAAATATATTATTAGAGTGTGATGTTAACATGACCATCTCCTTTTAGAAAGAGAAAACTTAAAATATTTAAATATATAATTTAGAATATCTAAGCATTCACCACGACCACACTAAAAGTTAAAGGGAATTATGTAAATAGCGGGCGTGTAGCAAATGTATTAAATAAGCCAATGATTATTATAAACTAGAGAATGTGAAAGGTGAGGGGTCTATTTCAATATTTCGTATAATTTATTAAAAGTTGATATGTGTTTAAGTTGGGTATGACTTTATAGGTTTATTTCTTTTAGGCTAAGAGCTTGTTTATAGCTTTTCACCAGCAAAATTATTGGTGTTTTCACTTTTACAGGGATGACTTATATTTTCCTCTATCCCATCCTTTAATAAATTGGTGTTTTCACTTTTACAGGGATGACTTATATTTTCCTCTATCCCATCCTTTAATAAATAAATAAAATTAGGTATTATTTTAATATTAAATGAAAAAAACTATTCTAATATTAAATATAAATTAATCTATTCACCCAATAAAACATATTATATTATTAAAAACTAGAGCAACTAGAAATAACCTAATTTATTTCACTTAGAAAAACTAAAGTCCCATTTTAATGGACTCTAATAACAACCAATACCTACGTATAGGATTTAGACCTTGATAGCAAGTAAACCCTAAAAAAGTTAACTAATAAACGCGTTATAAACAATATTATAAATATTGTCTTCATACACTTATTTTTTGATTTATGATTCATACCTTTATTCCACTAGATGATAAGGATCTTGCGATGAGCAAACGACATTTTAAGATACCTATTAGCGTTCAAGTTGCTATAATCGTTAAATTCTGGGGGAGGGGATCCTGCATATAGACATCTTTGAGCAGAGCATCAGAAGTCTTTGAGCATCTTCCAAGTTTATTCTCTTGTCGTTAGTATGGAGCAATGGAGTGTAGTGGTCCTGACACAATATATACTCAAAGTCAAAGTGTACCCCATCACTATAGACAAGCGAGAGGAAAATAAGAATTATATGGAGTTGAGACTTCGTATCATAGATCAGCTATTGAGGGAGTGGTCCTAACAGATTATGCGCTAGAAGTCAAGTCTACCCATCTATCTAGACAAGGTGGAGGAGAATAAATAATGTATAATAATGTTGAGTTGAGGTTTGAGATGGTAGAGCACGCCATCAAAGAGATAGAAAGTGTACCATGCAATATTGAGAAAAACAATAAAATACAATATAAAGTTAATGTCAACTTTCAATTCAATATTATATTAACTTTTTTAAATGGTTAAGTTAATGAAAAGATATATCATATTTTTTGATGTTGATAACAAGAGAGTGTATATTTATTTTTAAAATCCAGTTTACCTTTCATTAAATTACAATTTCTCAAACACATGTACTTAGAAAAGGTTAAAATCAAGGTAAACATATATTATTTTATTAATTTTTTTAATAATAAAAAATATAATCTAGTAATTTAGTTTGTCAAATAATGGTTAAGACAATAACATTATTAATTTATTATTCATAAATTTAAGTTGATTTATCACTTTTATTTATGGAAACCATTTTCTTTCAGTAATTTATTAATAGGTTTTTGTAAGGAAGACATGCTTTAAATTGTCTTATAACACAGTTACGCTCTTTGCACCCATTAACATGTTTCTTTGGCATCTAAAAAATACTAGCTTCCTAGATAAGTCATATTAATTATAAAATGTGTAATAAATACATTATTAAATATGTATCTTTATAATAATGTTATAATAATTATTAATGTTAAATTCACTTTTAGCTTAAGAGTAATTGATGGAAATTTTTGAAAATGACATTCTATTATTTAATATTTACGCAAAAACATATAAAACATCCCCATTATAGTTATTCATAGTCTCACCACTATTACGACCTTCAGGCTATTGATATACTTAACAAAATGAGATAGTTTGATGTTTGTGACCTTATGAATTGACTTAATTAGAGAAAAAATAAACATAATGAGGTCCATATAATAGAAGGAGGACATTCATCTACATAAATTTCTACGGTGATCTTCTCCTTAGGTTGACAACTAGGTTGCTATTTTGTTCTTGTTTCAAGCTGCTTTCTAGTTGACTCAGCATCCTTAGGGATGATGATTGGGTTTTCTTGGCTCTCACTGAAGTTGTGGGAGCATTCTCCCTCTTTATTCCTTCAACCCTTAGACTCAACTTCATTAACAAAGATGCCAAGTCTATACATAGATTTCCTAAACACCTTGAATCTACATTCAAAGAGGAAAGTCATATGCTTGAGATCTTGTATCTCTAGGAACTATTTAGCAATTTCATGAACCCTTATTTCCTTGTTGACCCAATATGTTTTATCCATCTACATATAGTTCATCTATTTTTGTTCTTGATTTACCTAGGTCATGTAATGATCCTCCCACTTTATATATCAAATCCTTCACTAGGATTTCCCATGACGTCACCTTGACATACTATATCAATTCATTAATCATGTCCTTAGCTTTGATAGGGAATATGTGGATGAATTTTATTTGGGAAATCAATTCCTATTTCTCTACCCATGTTACCTTATGGAATATTTTAGCCTCATCCTTCCCTTTTTGTCAGATATATCCATAGTGTACCTTCCCCTAAGCTTCCCAACCTATTAGTTATTCCATTGTATTGAATATCTCATAGTAGCATCCAACATTCCCTCGTAGTACAAGTAGTAAATGATATCTACGTATAAGGATAAAGTTGCCACATTCCTTTTAATGCATTTGGCATGATGCGATGCAACTCTAGAAATCCAAAGAATTCCCTAGCTTTGTCACAACTCTTATTGTATAATAGAATTTTTTATTTTTTTCTAAGTTTGTTTCTAGCATCAACACTATTTGTTTCTCAAAGTACATATTGTTACCATTGCCTTTAGAAGAATTTCTTTATTTCACTCTATGATTAGGGAATTTATCCTAATTCTTGGTTTGGCATAATATATTGAATTATATATGGGAGGTATCTCACCTATGCCCAGGTAAGGTATATATGTTAAATAGTTTTCAATGGTAACATGATCGTGGTTAAATGAATTATATATAACAAACCCCTCCTATACATCATACCACACATTTACATCAACTTCTCTTTACACTATTTAACTATGTGATATAACCCATGGTGTACTAAGGAAGTGTGACATATACTCCCCTTTACTCGTACCCATGCCGGTTGTGCTACCCCTCCATGGGTGACTAACCTTGCAATTGGCTTCTGCCATGTTTTCCTCTATCACAGGGAGACCATGTGACCACCATGGTTACATTGGAACTGATTGGTGGTGGAATTTGGATGGTGGTGATGAGTGGTTTTTCATCAATAACCATGATTAATACGTTTAACTGTAGATAAATTTTAACCCTAATGGCTAGTTCAGTGCACCCATTTTGCTGACATCTCATCCATCTAGGGTCATTGGCTCTTTTCCCTTTATTCATCTTCAACACTCTTTCCCTCTGTGGTTGCACATATGCCATGAAAATAAACAGACTTTACATGCCTTGACCAACTCTGACTTCCAGCGCCCTACAAGAACATTTCCTTTTTGATTGGTTTCAGGTCCGGGTGTGAAGAAGGACCCTTTAAAGACCTTTTACTTTCATGATGTGTTAAATTTCTTTTTTTAAAAGAACATTAATGAATACATCTTCATGCGGAAAAGAAGAGGAACATAAAAATCATCAGCACATGAAAACATAAGAGTTTGATAACGGAGTTCATCTAGGAGGGACTATGTCTCTGGGCCTGGGTGTTAAGATGGTGTAGGCTACTGCATTAAGTGCTGTCAATAATGGTGATGTACATAGAGATGATGTATCGATCATATAAGGAAAAATTCCCACACGCAGGAGCAGCTCTAAGATATATTCCACTACTAGAATTCTCAATGAAAAGACTCCTATCAGTATGACACAAAGACATGCATGATGAGTATCCCACCAACATGGCACAAAAGGGATCTCAAAAACAAACATGCATGACAACAACATGAGTATCCCAACAACATACAACAAGGGATCTCAAAGCATAACATAAAGAGTTATGATAACAGGTACAACACATAGAATATTCTACATCAAATCAAGCAAGGAATCATGACAACATGCAATAAATAAGATCCTACATCAACATCAATCAAGGATTTGTTCAACATAATGCATAAAGAAGAAGTACATGAACACATCATATACCTCAGAACCAAGGGCCATCTGAAGAAGTGGATGTCACACTACTGAAGTTGCTCCGACCATCAATCTCTAGGCATCAATCGCATGAAGATGGCTGCTCACACAAGAATGTGGACATCTATAGAAAAGTGACTAGAAGAAGAAATGAGATACTAAGAAATCTAAAGACACCATCATATTTGTGGTATCGATTAATGCTGAATTGATTTTCCAAAATCCAAATTGTGGGAAGTTGAGAATTCTGGGCTCAAGGAATCTTTTAGATTCCCCAGGAATTCCTCAAAGATTTTGATCCATGGATGGATTGGAAATATACAACTCAGATGATGAATCTGATCTCGCCATTGAGATCCCTGCAAAAAACCATGAAAAACAAGTATAAACTTGACTATGCTCTGAAATGTCAAAAGTTTACCTCCTTGGGAAAATTTCATGGCTCATGGTTCTGCTCCCTGTTTTTGCTGAAATCATGGTTCCATGTGCATTCTGGAAATGACCAAAAAATGTAGAACTCTAACGAAGAAATGGACAACACAATTGTGCTCATGGTGATGAGAGGTGTAAAATCCATATAAAACTTGTCAATTTCTGACAAAGTGAAAAGTTTGCCCTCTTGCAAAATTCATGGTTCCTACATTAAAATATTAATTAACTGCCTCGAAAAGCATTCCTGCATTTTTCCTCGAAATTTATTCCTACAGTCTCTCTCCTCTATCTCTCACTGTGTGCAAAGGTAAAGATCTAGGTTTATAAAATAAATTCGGTGGATTAACCAATGTGATTTGCTCGCTCATTGGTTAAAAATATACGTTGGTTGAGGAGAGGTTGGGGAATCAAATCCTGCCTCTCCATATATATTTTCCATAAAACCACAATGATCTATTAATGGGGGTCGGCTACGTATTAAGCGTCCCACCCCTTAAACCCCGCACTTACAACATTATCAGTGCATTAAAATCAGCGATCAACATTCAAAATCGGCGATTGGATATGGATGTAATATAATATATATAATAATATATTATATAATAATATTATATATATAATATATGTGTGTGTGTGTGTTGTGTGTGTGTGTATATATATGTATTATATATGTATATATATATGTATATATTATTATATATATATATATAATATATATAATATATATAATATATATATATATATATATATATCGGTGTGATTTACAAAGATTTCGCCGATCTATATATCGGCAATCGACACTTTTATGTGGTGGTGTCGGCAGTGTATTATCGACGTGGATTAGTCGGCAATATATAATGGGTTGGGGCGATAGGGTGTGGGCCAGGTCCACAACGAGTGGCCCGCGGGAGGTTGTGGCCCGTCGGCCTTATAATAATTATTGTTTTCATATAGTTATATTAAGAACTATAAAGGAATTTTGTCACATGGTTATTTAATAACCATTTTCCATGTTTTAAAAATGATTTTTGTCTCTTATGCCAGTTTAGGAGACCAATGAAAGAACGCCAACTGCAAATGCTTGATGGGCTGCCATGTGGGTCTCACGTGCTTATTGGTATGCCATGTGGCACACTGTGGGCCCCTCTTTTCCCCTGTCATGTCAAACTTTGAAGAGTTCTATCTTTCACATACGAGCTTAGTTTGACAAACCGTTCATACCTCCGTGATCAAGAGGACGAGATCTACGATCTAGTCTTGGTTCAAAGACATTCTAAGTGCTTTGATTTTTTAGCCCTCTTTGTCCTATGTGTCTCTTTGGAGCCACCTGGATCAATCCTCCCCACTGAGGAGCTTTTTGTCCTCCAAAAGCATGAAAAAATGGTTCCACTACCGCATAGGTGTTTTGCACGATACTATTTAGGTGAGGTGAGTTAGCCAATAGTGATAGTAGTCATTGATGATCTCGTGGAATATCCATACATTCCGGGATAGCCTTAACAAGAGACCTAGCCATTGTAGCCAGACCTACACACAGAATACCAGGTATAATAAGCAGTGATTTCAAATCCAGAGGTTAATGTACTCTGGCAACTTTACGTAATCTGCACCTTCTCTGTACCCTGGTTGCATCACGAGCATCCTGAAGAGGTCTCACTTTTGTCTCCTTCACCTTTGTTCTTCGGAGCCCTAAGCGACGAGCCGACACCTGCTACCTCTGCAACCTATAGTACATGGTTTTGCAAATCACATGCTTGAATGATATGACTAGCCAATGATTGAAAACGTCCCATACTTGCCATAGGTTTATAACACATACTCGGTGGTCAAGTTTATAACAAGATGGACGTAATACTCTAGCTATGACGATAATGCCAGCCTATTATGGTTGCTTCAAAAAGTGATGGAAAAAAAATCATCACTGCAACACATGATTTACAATCATAAGGCAAGACACTATTGGTTTGACAAGTGATGGAAACATAACATCACTTTCAAAGTTTAAACATGCAACTCAAAATATGCCTCAAAACATGACCAGACATCATTTTTGCTAACCAAGTGATGGAAACACATCATCACTTTTACACTTTAAAATGCAACAAATGATTTACAAAAGAATGAACATGAAATGACAACATGTCAAAAAAACCATTTTTCACTTATCAATGTGAATGGGTAGCCTCCTTGAGGTGGTTTTTCTTGTCGAACAACTGCTCTTCCTGGTTCACGCACCGACACTTTGTCTTTAAGGCACTGCTCTAGATGGAGCTTCCAGCAAGTGGCTCTTTGATGGCCATTTCTATCGCAATGACTGAAGTAGGCTTTCTTCCTCCATATTTGCTTAACCTGTTTCTTTTCATGCTGTTGAGAGGGTCTTCCACACCTCATGAGTGCTACAATTGTTTTCGAACACTTAGAAAAGGTATGGTTAGGTAAACCACAAAAGGTACATGTTTTACGATGCCTTGATCTTCACTCATTAACAACAAGATCATAATCAAAATGAACATTCGAAGATTGAAAATGGTTATCGCTTCCCCTGCTGTCTCTGATGTCTGTATGGCGATGAGAGCTTGACTCAACTCTCTTCCTATAATGGAAACTGCCATGGGATGATGGGGATGTCTTCCCATCATTCTCTTTCCCCGACGATGTCTTGGATGAATCTAACACCTTCGAGCACTCTCCCTTAGTATATCTCGCGATTGTAAGTGGATGTTCGTGCATAACCTCCAAAGGTGGAGTTATGCCTTGGTTATTAACACCAAGTTCCTCTTTCTCCTCGTGCCTCATCATTATAAGGAGCCTCATGTTTGTCCCTATAATCAGGCCCTCCAAATTTCCAACGGACATCATACTATGAAAAGATGAAACCGAAAGGAAATCAACATTTTTTACCTTCTCTTTCGATTTGGAAAGCACTGATGAGGAATGCTCATCATCTGTCATTGGTGGTTTACTAACTATCTCAATGCATTCCCCAACTTCTTTCCTAACATACCCAAGTCCCACCTAACAGGGTAATTCTTCTACTTTGATGGGATTGATAATGCCTTGGCCATTAATTCCCAAGCCTTTTCCTTCATACCCCATTCTCTTAAACAGTTTGGAGCCAATTCCTGCGGTATGATTTTCAAACACAACGAAATCATCATCAGGAAACATACATGAAGATGGAGAACTACTTTTTACCTCACATGGGTCTTGCTACAGCTTTCCAAGGCCTCGGCCTTTTGTTGCAGCTGTGGTAGCAAACTCTATTTTTCCTCTTTCTCTTCATGTAGACACATATTCAATTCATCTTTCTCTGTTTGAATATTGTGTTTGTTTTGCTTCAGTTCTTCCATGGCCTCTTCCGTGGCTTGCAACTGAAGCTGTAATCGCTCCTTTTCCTCTGTCTCTTTCCATAGAGTTTCATATATAATTTCCACTCTCTTGGAAATTTTAAGCATTATCTCATACATCGCTCTTTCTTCCTCTATCATTGTTCACACTACAATTCACATCAATGAAAAGACCACTCTAATACCACTTGATCCAGGTCCTGGTGCGAAGAAGGACCCTTCCAAGACCTTTTACTTTTGTGATGTGTTAAACTGATTTTTTTAAAAGAACATTAACGAATACATATTCATGTGGAAAAGAAGAGGAACATAGAAATCATCAGCACATGAAAACATAAGCGTTTTATATTGGAGTTCGTCCAGGAGGGACTACGTCTCCAGGCCCTAGCTTCAGGATGGTGTAGGTTGTTGCATTAAGTGCTGTCAATAATGGAGATGTACAAAGGGATGATGTCTCGATCATACAAGGAAAAATTCCCTCACGCAAGAGTGGCTCTAAGAGATATTACACTACTAGAATTCTCAATCAAAAGACTCCTATCAATATGACACAAAAACATGCATGACAAGTATCCCGCTAACATGGCACAAAAGGGATCTCAAAAATAAACATGCATGATGACAACAAGAGTATCCCAGCAACATACAACAAGGGATCTCAAATCATAACATAAAGAGTTAGGACAACAAGTACATCACATAGAAGATTTTGCATCAAATCAAGCAAGGAATCATGACATGCAATAAACAAGATCCTGCATCAACATCAATCAAGGATCTGTTCAGCATAATGCATAAAAAAGAAGTACATGAACACATCATATACCTCACAACCAAGGGCCATCTGAAAAATTGGATGTCACATTGTTGAAGTTGCTTGGACCATCGATCTCAAGGCATTGATCGCATGAAGCTGGCTGCTTGCACAAGAATGTGGACATATAAATTAGCACTTAGAAAAGTGACTAGAAGAAGAGATGAGAAAATAAGAAATCTGAAGACACCATTAGATTTGTGGTGAAAATTAGTGGTTAATTGATTGTCCAAAATCAAAATTCTAAGAAGTTTAGAATTATGGGCTCAAGTAATCTTTTAGATTCCCCTAGGATTCCTCAAAGATTTTGCTTCATGGATTGACTGGAAATCTGCAACTCAGATGACGAATCTGATTTCGCCATTGTGATACTTGCAGAAAACCTTGAAAAACAAGTTTAAACTTGAATATATTATGCAATGTTAAAATTTTACCTCAGGAAAATTTCATGGCTCATGGTTTCGCTCCCTGTTTTTGTTGAAATCATGGTTCCATGTGCATTCTGGAAATGACTGCAAAATGTAGAACTCTGAGGAAGAAATGGATAGCACCGTTGTGCTCATGGTGATGAGAGGAGTAAAATCCATATAAAACTTGTCAATTTCTGACGAAGTGAAAATTTTTCCCTCCTGCAAAATTCATGGTTCTACATTAAAATATTAATTAACTGCCTCAAAAAGTGTGCTTGCTTTTTGCCTTGAAATCTATGCTTGCAGTCTCTCTCCTCTGTCTCAAACTGTGTGCAAAGGTAAAGATCTAGGTTTATAAAATAACTTCGGTGGATTAACCAATGTGATTCACTGGCTCATTGGTTAAAAATATACTTTCTTTGAGGAGAGGTTGGGAAATCAAATCTCGCCTCTCCATATATATTTTTCATAAAACCACAATGATTTATTAATGGGGGTAGTGTTAGCATTGGATGGTCCACCTCTTAAACCCCGCACTTATATCATTATTGGCGGATTAAAATCGGCGATGGCCATTCAAAATCTGCGATCGGCATTATGAATCGACGATAAAATTTGTGATTAGATATGGATGTCCATATATACCAGCGCGATTTTTGGGATTTTTCCGATATAGATATCGGCGATCGATACTTTTATGTGGTGCTGTCCGCAATGTATTATCGACGTGGATTAATCAGCGATATATAATGGGTTGGGGCGATAGGGTGTGGGTCAGGTCCACTGGCGGTGGTTCGCCCGCCCCGATATATATATATATATATATGCGAAGGTTGTGGAGAAGGGTTCGACAGGGGTTATGGCCACAAATCCGAAAACCACATTCAACTTGTTTTTGGTTGCGACTGCGATTTGGGCCAGTGGGAGGTTGTGGCCCATTGGCCTTATAATAATTATTGTTTTCATATAGTTATATTAATAACTATATATTAAAAGGGATTTTGTTACATGGTTATTTAATAACTATTTTCCATATTTTAAAAATGATTTTTGTCTCTTATGTCGGTTAAGGAGACCAATGAAAGAATGCCAAGTGTCAATGCCTGATGGGTTGCCATGTGGGTTCCACATCATTATTGGGATGCCATGTGGCACACTCTGGACCCCTCTTTTCCCCTGTCATGTCAAAATTTGAAGAGATCTATCTTTCACATACAAGCTCGAGTTGACAAACTGTTCGCACCTTCATGATCAGGATGACGAGATCTACAATCTGGTCCTTGGTTGAAGGCATTCTGAGAACTTTGATTTTTATCCCTCTTTGTCTTGTGTGTCTCTCTAGAGCCACCTGGATCAGACATATACTTCCCTTCACTTGTACCCATGCCAGTTGTGCCACCCCTCCATGGGCTACTAACCTTGCAATTGGATTTTGCCACATTTTCCTCTATCACATGGAGACCATGTGACCACCATGGTTACATTGGAACTGATTGGTGGTGGAATTTGGATGGCTGTGATGAGTGGTTTTCCATCAATAACCATGATTAATCTATTTAACCCTAGATAAATTTAAACCCTAATGGCTAGGTCAGTGCACCTGTTTTTTTGATATCTCATCCATCTGGGGCCATTGGCTCTTCGCCCTTTGTTCATCTTCAACACTCTTTCCCTCTATGGTTGCACATATGCCATGAAAAGAAATTGACCTTGCATGCCTTCACCGCCTCTCACTTCCAGCGCCCTACTAATACATTTCCCTTTTGGTTGGTTTCATTCCTGTCTAATATGGCTTCTATGTATATAATTTCCCACTACTTCGCTTATTGTAAGGATGGTTTCTCCAAGTATTAAGACAATCGGCTTAGTCCCATCCTCAAGCGGCCCAGTTCCAAAGGTGTATTCCATCATAGTGGTTTTGAGGTAGAGTTTTCCTTTTATTATTTTTCAGTTCAGCATGAATGATTTCCAGTACTACAATTTGTTTCCCCTTTCATTGGTCTAAGATTTACCCATTTTGGTTTCCCTTTTTCTTATACAAAGTTGATGGGATTGTCAGTATTGCCTGAGGCTATGGCCTTCATTCCAGGAAGCAAATAACTGAATTATGAACTATGTCATGGCAATCCTTCAACTCTACTATTGTGAGGTAAGAAACAACTCACATTTGGTTTAACTATTGTGGTAGATTAGAAATATGAATAGACTAGTGTTAGTTCCTCCCTTTTCCTCAATTTTTTTTACTTGCTCTCGTTCGAAAATTTCAAGTAGGGATTTCTTGAGCAAGGATTCACTTTCCTTTGGTTTTGTTTCATCAATATT
>APFE030790420.1:0-38897 GCA_000404065.3 Pinus taeda
GCAGTTCATATGGAGAAGTTGATCACACCAATTGAAGGGGGATGGGAGTTACAGTGAGAAATTTCTTGATCAATAGTTTCTCAGGAGATATTTTCAATCCCGCAATGAAATGCATATCGTTGTGTCACTGACATATTGTCTGTTTCTGGGAGTTGTCACATAGCCTCCAAATTTCTCTATTTTGACTTAGTTTTTTACAAGAGGAAGCTCATGTAGGGTAACCCACTACCAATACTCTCATGTTACATCAAATCACAGTATGTAGTGTAGGCCAAAACTTCAGTTGGTTGGAAGTTGCAAGTTGCCAAGGGAACTATCGTACTAAAATGTGACCTTCCTTATTGACCAAAGTGCAACCATCCCTATGTGATTAAGACCACCTACAAGTTGCAAAATCGCAATGGAGAACCTCATTGATGTGACCTACAGGTGCAACTTGCCTACCATGCGACTTTGTGACTTCTCCGAGTTTGACCTTCTTCAAATCGCATTTCCCAAATGCAACATTTGTCCCTGCCACATCTCCCTAGGGTGTACGATCATATTTTTGTGTTCCATCCATGCACCAAAGGCATGATAATGTATTTATATATATGTGGGTGCCCACATAATGCATTACTTGCATGCTTCATCGTTGTGAACAAAACACATGCTTGAAACATTAAAACCACATGACAATACATGGGATATAGAAATTTCAAGATATAGTGTTTGATAGTAGTGCATCCATCATTGTTACAGTAGTCATGAAACTGCCAAAAAACATGGCACCTAGGTATGCGTGTGGTTAACACTAAGCATTGTAAAAGAAACCATGACTAAAAGGATTTCCTAACGATATACACACATTGCATATTGTGGTTTGTTCCATCATGTCTAACTGTTGCATGGGTCTTCAAAGAACTTGCTCCATTGCTTGTGAAAGACTCCATTAGCTAATTATTTCACTGACACTCTTAGAAGAGAATGGTTTTAAGAATATTCTACTCTTTGTGTCATTCTACACAGTTTCTTGCCTTCTGCTATATTTTCATTTCTCATGATGTGCAACACAGTTGACACCATGGTGGATGAATATAAAATATCATGATTTAGATGAGAAATGTTGTCATTTCTTTGCATCCTAAGTGATCCTGGAGGATAAGCTCACACAATTTCACCTCCCAATGGCGACTTAAGCTAAGTCACACCTTCTAAATGCGACTTACATAATCTTAATGCCACTGGGTCAAAAAATTGCAAATGGTAACCCTGGAGAGAAATGGGAAATACGATCAATCTGCAAGTTGTGATTACGTGGCATCTAGAAAGTCACGTCTCCCAAGGTCCCAAAGTCACATAGAAAAGCCATAGGTAAGTCACCATGGGGTGCGACTTGCACTAAAACACAACCATGAGACCCCCTCCAAATGATGAAATGCGACCTTGTTATGTGGCTTTTCACCTCCTATGATTTACATTTGTAGAGTTTCCAAGAGATAAATGGGGAGAAACATCAATAAAAGATTTGTTTATGATTCCTGCTTGTTTAGCTAGGTTACTTGTGAAGCAACATGAAGTAGGCCTTAATACTTTAAAGAATGTTATGAACACATAATTCTTATTTGATACCTTTTGATGGGATAGTTGGCGATGATTTTGTAAGCATACCCATGTTTCCCATATTAACCACCCACAGTGATATTTGTGGGTTAAGTGCTTGTGCATCTTTCTGTATGGATGATATAGAAGTTGCAGAGGAAAATAAACTAAAAAGGGAGTGGTGTATATCCACATTAAAGAATTCTAGCTTACTTGCTTATTTGTCCTTTGAGGGTTTTGCGACTATGGAACATCTGAGTGTTGTTAGTGATGAAAAACACAACAAAATGCGTAAATATGTGGGCAACTATTAGAATGATGATAGTGGATCTCCACATCCTGCAGGGAATATCATGGCAAGTTGTTGTGCGATTATGTTTAGCAACGATTTTTGGAGAATAAAAGACATTTAAAGATAGGGTCAGTGACGAAACCCAATACTTTTAGTGGAAAATGTTTTACAACAATAGAGCATGGATGGATGCAAGTAAGGCATAATAGAAGATAGTTCAACAGTTCATGCAAGTTTGCATGGTTTCACAATAGCATTGGCAACAAGAACCCTAGGGTTTCTTGGAACCTCTTTCATTATCCTCACAACCTATCTTCTATCAATATGTAAATATTTCTCATCACAATACCAACAACATTGTTGAGATTCGTTTGTGCATGTAACACTCGTCAGACAAGAGAAAGCGGTGAGGAAGCTCAAGATTCATGAGGGTAGGTAAACAGTCGCCTCAACTCTATAAATTTTTCCTCCTACCTCATTGAAAAGGACTTCAACACTTGAGATTGGACTAGTAGTAGATAGTTGATCTATGCTTGAGAGCTAGATGCACTTAGCTCTTAGTAGCTTGCATAGTGAGTTGTAGTGAGGCTAGGGTTTTTGCATTGGACAATGGTATGAGCAACCCATGTTCCATTATTGGGGTTTGAAAAATAGCAAGATTTGTACTTGAATTTGCAGCAACATTAATAAGAGGTTTTCATGTTTGGAACTGATTACCATGCTTACTCATGGTGGCTATATTGGTTGTCTGATTTTTCACTGTATTTGTATGTGCGCTTTTATACACACAATATGTTATGAACCATGTTGTCACTCACTGCATTGTGGGTTTCAATTGGTCATGGTTGCCCAGGAGCAGTGAAGTTTGGATCCACTTTCCTAGGCCACAAAAGATCTCAGAGCTTGATCAGGCACCTCTAGTGCCTAGTGCTCAGAAAGAGCTTTCTAATGGTATATAAAAGTCCAAAAACAGATTCCTGGATCACAAGTTAGAGCATGTTGAAGATTGCCTTGGAAAGCCTCGAAAACCTAGAAAATGGCTAAGTATGAGGGAAAATCAGTTGTCACATTAGTCTCGCAGTCACAGAAAATTCCAAAACTTGCGGAGGCCGACCTTGCGATATAATGTGAAATCATCGGGGGAGGGTCGAAAAGGGTTGAAAAGGGTTAACAAAGGAAAGCATGAAAAAAACAAGGTGGGTGACCCCCACTCTCTTTCCTCCACATGGCGTAATCCCGCACTCCCACAATATTGCATCCCACATCCCAGCAACCCTACAGTCCTGCAGCTTAGCATATCGGCAGATCAACGAGTTCTAAACTTAAAAGACCTTGCAGGGGTTGATTTTGCGGTATAATGTAACATCACTGGGGGAGGCAGAAAAATGTTAACAAAGGGAACACAAAGCAAAACAAGAGCGAGCAACCCCCCTTCTCTCTCCTCCACGTGGCGCAATCCTGCACGCCCACCATCCCGCATCCCGCAATATCGACAAATCGGTGGGGTATTCATTCCAAGACCATGTGGGGGCCAGTTCTGCGGTATAGTGTAAAAGTTCAGGGAAAGGACAAGATTCATTAACAAAGGAAATTCTTGCCAAACCAAGGTGGACAACTCCCTTTCTCTCTCCTCCACGTGGTAGTATGGAGGGTGATGTGGCCTTACGAGAGACACATGTCACTCAGTTTCAATATTTTTAGGGGTAAAATGTGGTCATTCCAGGGTGCGATGTGTCACTAATCATAGGGCAACACGTGGCAGTGATGACATCACCCTGCAGATCGGCGATCACAACTGTTAAGGGGAAAATCTAAAGGTAAAAGGCCATCAAGCACCGGGATTCAAGATTCCAAGTAACAAAGGGAAAATCCCCCCCCCGGATGTGATAAGTTATTACAACATGATCTATAAGGATCTCACGTCCAGACTATCAGCCCGCAATAACGAAAAAGATAAAGGGTCCCCCTCTTCTGCGGTGAGATTCCGATGTCTTAGGTGGGCCCGATCTCACAGATCGATGATCACAATGTCTAGGGAAGAATCTTAAGGTCAAAGCACTATGAAGCATCGATATGCGGGATTTTGCGATGATGAGCCCCATAAATGGGTAATTATATGGGCTCATTTTGCCTCCTAACATAGTTTAATCAACCATTCTCTTAGCTTATTGCATGTTTTTTTATTATATCTATGCTTATGGAGTGATTTGGGTTGGTTATGATGCCATGGAGTCTAATATGTGTTAATGCATATTTTTGTTGAATTTTGAAGACAAAGTCAAAGATTTAATGGACAATTGGCAGCAATAATTTGAAGTGGACAAAGGAGAGGATTTATAGGAGGGTATCCCCCTGATTTATGACTCCCCACTTCGAATTCTCTTTCATGCAGCTTGGAGCACAAACAACCACATCAATGCACTAGGAGGTAGCCGAGCAAGTGGAGGATAACTTCTATTTATCTCAAGTTTTGGGAGCCAGGCCTCCCTGATTTTAAGGAAGTTGTTGGGAGCTTCAGTTGTATAAGTAGAGAGGCCTAGGGCCTCATTAGGGAGTTGGTCAAATTTTCGAATTTTTGTTACAACTTTGTCTGCTCAACTTCGAGCTTACTTTTGTTGATAGTTTCATGTAATCCTATTACTATTTTGATAATAATATGAGATCCTTTTTGAGCTAGCATTGAGTTACCTCAGAGGGCTAAAGCTCATAGTTTAGGGCCTAATCCATGTAGCCAAGCTCCTCTTGTTTGTGTTTATATGCTTTGTTTCAATTTATGAATTAGTTGCAATTAGATAAATTTCTTTCTTGGTTAAGAATATGTTGCTTTTGGTGATTTAGAAGGTTGTTTCCATTTCAGTTCTCTATAGCAGGTTGAACAGTGATATAAAGAAGATACAAAAAGGCCATCAATAGAGATTTGGCTTCCTTTCATCCCCTTGGGACCATGAACTAAGGCCAAGACCCTCTTGCTGCCTCAAAAACACAAATTTTCCTTCTCCATACGATTTCTAGTGTTGCAGTTTGTTAGAAGATTAATACTTTGCTTTAGATCTCTTTCACCATGCTCATTTATGTCTTGCAATAAGTTTCATTCCATGCTTTCTCTCATTATAGCATTTCTTTAGCATTTCTTTCCATAGCTCATAATCTAGATTAGCTTGATGCAAAATTATGTTTTTTTGATGTACTTAGTTTCCTTGCTTGCTTGATCTCCTTGTTTGATTTTTAGGTTCTTTTGCAACAAATCTCTTCTCACAGCAAGTCATCCTACCAGCTATCATATTCTCTCCCTGAGCTATGCCCTACAGGTCACCCCAAGTTCACCACAAATCTGTCTTAGTTTTCTGCACTTTTCTGTAGATTTTCCTCTCTTTCCTTGAACAAATCCAACCATATCTCCCTCTCCTAATAATCCTTGGTGACCCCTAGGCACCTTAACACATCATCCTAGCCTTTAGATACCCTTTCCACCCACTCTCACACCTTCAAAACATCCAAAACTGCTCTCAGCATCCTCCTGCAGATCCCCTGCAACGTCGTATAGATTTTCCTATAGGTGCCTTTTTGAAGTCCGATTGCAGGAAAAGCTTCCAGAATGCCACCTAAGACCTCCTAGGACCCATCCAAACCTTCCTACACCTCTACAAATTCCAAAGTCATCCTCCATCACCACCTAATCGTTGCCACACATACAAACAAATAAATTACATGCAAGACAATTTCACCTAAAAATACATAAAAATCCAAAATGATGTTTTTTGCTCATTTGCTTATAGAAATAGCTTGAGTAGATGTTGTTTACTTCCTGAGTAGGTAATGACATTAATTTCATGGTTTTTCATCTCTCTTTCTGCAAAAGTAGGATTAGATGGTTAAGTATGGTTTGTTAGGTTTACTTCACATTTCACTCTTCTTTCTCTTTCTGCAAGTAGAGTAGCCTCTGTAGAGTAAGATTTCCTTTCTTTCATCACATATAAAGCTTCTTCTGGAATTCATAGAAGTTGGCTTGATCTCCTAGTGATCTTACGCCCATTGACCAAGTGACAGCCTGCAGTAAGAACTAGTAATTGTGCATACAACACCGTCGCTTCCAAATTTGTTACGAACTACTAGGTTGATAAAAGTAAAGTAGGAAGCCCAGGAGTTGCAGCATTATTGCTGCAATACTGGAGCTCACCACCTTTTTGGTGTCATTGCCGGGGAAGCGTAAGAGTATTTTGTGATTACTGCTTTCTTCTATTTTCTTCTGCAACATTTTGCTAAGTAGTTTATTTCAGCAAAAGTAGAGTAGTTGTTCCTTTCAGTTTCTGCATTTCCTTTTCAATTCTGCAATTTCCATTTCAGCAAAAGTAGATTAGTCATCTCTTTGCTTTCCCTTCAATTCTACAATTTCCATTTTAACAAAAGTAGATTAGTCATTTCCTTGCTTTCCTTTAAATTCTGCAATTTCCATTTCAACAAAAGTATATTAGTCAATTCCTTGCTTTTAGTTCTACATTTCATTTTCTTTCCTTTTCAGTTCTGTAATTCCATTTCAGCAAGTTCATTTTAGTTAGTTGCAATTTGTTTGTTCAATCAATTTCAGTTTTGCAGGTACAAGAAAATAAATAAATAAATAAAATAATAAAAAAAAAATTATTTTCATGCCTCATAGGAACATAAATAATTCAGGAAAATTCTTGCCCAACACCCCCACTACATCACATAGCCACCCTTCTCTCTTCTTTGGTGGCAATGACCAGGAAGAACCTTTAGGTGAAAAACTAGAGATATTTGAAGAACCTATAGGGGAAGAAGAAGAGGAAAACATCCCTCCTGAGACAATGGTTGAAAACATAAATGCTAGGGGGAATGGAAAAAGAGTAGAGGGTACCTTTCCCATCCGAGAGACCAATGGGGACACCAAAATGAAGAACATAAGCCCTTCAGCCCTACCTCACTTCCATGGGTTGACTACAAAAGATCCTGACACCTTTTTGTTTGAGTTTGTTGTTATCTGTCAAACCTATGACTATGCAAAAGACGATAAAAAGTTGAAACTATTTCCTTTTACCCTCAAGGATGCAACATTGCGCTGGTTCATGGGGTTACCTGGCAATAACATCACATCTTGGGCTCAGATGCAGTAGGCCTTTAATAACAAATATCGAGACTACTATAGGTCAAGGGATACCAAGGAAGAAATCTTATGAATGACCATGGGAAGTGATGAATCTTTGGAAGATTATGAAGAGAGGTTCCAGCTCAGTTATAAAAGGGCCACGTGCACACTTGAACCCGAATCTCTGAAGTTGGTCCTGCTCAGGGGAATTTCGGAAGAAATTCTAGACACCCTCAATCTATTGGCTGGGGGAGACATCTACCAACTACCTTATGAGGACATAAAGATTGTTTTTAGAAACCATTCTAAAGTAGCCAGAAAGAGAGGCAGGGGGAGTCAACCCATAGCCAGTACCTCCTCATCTAGTTCATCCATCAAAGGTGAACTTGGACACATGCTGGAAGACTTCAAGAGTAAGATGTTGCAGACTCTTGCCATGTAAATGGATACCTTACATATCAAAAGGAAACAAGAGGAAGCAGAGAGGGCTTTGGCCATTTTCTGTCCTAGGTGCACTAGAAGGCATCCTAGGAATGAATGTCCATTGAACTCTATAGAGGTTTGTTCAATCTGTGAAGAAGATCATTCTACAGATAAGTTCCCTCCCTTGCCCAGACTTAAAGCTATATACCAGGGGGTCGAAGGAGCCACTGAACCACTCTATTTCATGAACCAAAGGAGACCACATGGACCTAGACCACACTAACAGGGATGCAAGGGACATCCCAGGAATACTAAAACCCCAACCAAGCCACTTCCATACCTTCTTGGGGCCCTCCTGCTCATCCTTCCTGGTCCATGCCTCCTCCTTGGTCCTATCCATCTCAATATCATGCCCAACCAGCCGCTCATTCATTTCAATCCTATGCTCAGACACAACCTCAATGGAATGCATCTCATCAGGGGTGGAGGCCCTAATACAACTCTCCTCCCGCTCTTTTGCCTCCACCACCTAATCAACCACAACCATTGCCTCTTGCTGCACCAAGGCAATCCCAAATGCTTGCCAAACTGAACACGAACTCGAACAATAGACAGGCCCAACAAGTATATAGTGGGGAACCATCATGTCCAACCTATGTTGTGGAGATTCAGGAGATTAACCTGCGATCTAGGAAGGTTATCCGAGATAGCTAGCCTCCCCCTAGGGAGGTTGAGGAAGATAAAGAGGAAAGTGAACCTAAAACAATTCCACCCTTTCCTGAGAGATTATCCGAGACAACACAACCCACCCCAAAATAAAGTGAACTTCTAGGAGGGTTGAAACAGTTATGTGTAAATATACCACTTCTCCAAGCCATAAAGGATGTGCCTATATACAATAAAATGATCAAAGATAAGTGCTTTGGGCATCTAGGAAGGCACAAGGGAGATGTCCCAACCATCAATGTAATAAGACAACTATCTGGCCTGATGTTGGGGCAGGTAATCTGTCAAAAATATCTGGACCCTAGAAGCCCAATAGTTGATGTCCACATCAATGGCACCATGATCCCACACACCTTGATTGATCTGGGAGCTACCATTAATGTGATGACAAAGGACACTGTGCTCAAATTTAACCTCTAGAGCTCCTTGAGGAAGACCATGACAATACTGCAACTAGCAGACCACTCCACCATGACCCCTGAAGGGATTGTGGAGGATGTGATGGTCTCCATTGATTCTTGGGAGTACCCTGTTGATTTCTTAGTTCTCCAACTGAAGGAAAAGATCATTGGGTATCCTCTCATCCTGGGAAGGCCTTGGTTGGCCACTGTCGATGCTTACATCAGTTGTTGGGCTAGGAACATGACCATCAACAATGGGCATATGTCCAAGCAACTAATCCTATACCCTCCTCCACAACCCTTTCTAGAACATGATCTACCTCTTTGGTTGGAGGAGGAGGATGAGGATGAAGTCTCTTCTACACCACTATGTGCAGTAGAAACTGTCAGGAGGGGGAAACCGCAAAATGATGATGATATCATTGAAAATTTAATTCAGAATCTACCCCCCAAAATTTTTCCATTAGAAGATCTAGTGAAAGAAACATAAGACAATCCCTTAACTGAACTCTGTGTGGCCGACCCGACCTATTTTCATGTTAAGAATATAGATTTCGGCCCAAAAAGAACCTTGAAAATCAACTCATCCCTATCCACTTCCTAGGAGAAGGAATTATGCAGCTTATTAAGGAAACATTTAGATGCCTTCGCCTAGATTTATAAGGAGATGAGGGGAGTGCACCCGTTAGTATATACTCATCATATATACATTAAGGAAGACTAAAAATCAGTTAGGCAGCCTCAAAGGAGGATGAATCCAACCCTTAAAGACATTGCTAAGGAAGAATTGCAAAAATTGCTTGATGTAGAATTCATTTACCCCATCTCTGACAGTGAATGGGTCTCTCATTTGGTGCTAGTGCCAAAGAAAAATGGTAAGTGGGGAATCTGTGTCGATTATCAGGAACTAAACAAAGCCACTAAAAAGGACCATTTTCCTTTGCCTTTCATAGATCCAGTGTTAGATGGCCTGGTGGGGAAATTTTTTTTCTCCTTCCTAGATGGGTTTAGTGAGTACAATCAGATTCAAATTAGCCCGAAAGACCAAGATAAGACCACTTTCACTTGTCCTTGGGGTACCTTTGCATATCAAGTCCTTCCTTTTGGTTTGTGCAATGCTCCAACCACTTTCCAAAGAGCAATTTTGAGTATATTTTCTGAACTGGTTCATGATGAAGTGGAGATATATATGGATGATTTTACTCCTTATGGTTCTAACTTTCATGAAGCTTTATCTAACCTAGGAAAAGTTTTGGACAAGTGTATTGAAATGAACCTATCCCTCAGTCTGGAAAAATGTGAATTTTTTATGACTGAAGGGGCCGTGCTAGGTCATGCAATATCTCAACAAGGATTGCAAGTGGACCCCAACAAAGTTGCCATCATCCAAAGGGTCCCACCTCCTCAAAAGGTGAGAGATGTCTAAATTTTTCTAGGCTTAGCTGAATATTACAGAAGATTCATTAAATATTTCAGTAAGTTAACCTCTATGTTGTTTGGTCTTTTAGGAAAAGATGTTGAGTTCATATGGATTGAAAACTGTCAAGAAGCCCTAGATACCTTGAAAAGCAAACTTGTGACTACCCCAATTTTGAGAGGCCCAAATTGGGCCCTACCTTTCCACATTCACATAGATGCCTCAAACAAAGCAATAGGAGGAGCCTTGGGAAAAATTGATGATAAGTTACTTTATGCCATATACTCTATAAGTAAAAATTTGTCAAAGGTAGAGTTAAACTACACGATAACTGAGAAGAAACTCCTAGCTGTAGTGCATTCCTTAAACAAATTCAAACATTACATCACAAGCTATCCAACCTTTGTACACACTGATCATGCTGCAATTAGGTATTTAATGAACAAACCAAATGTAGCTCACATTATTAGATGGTTCCTTTACTGCAACAGTTTGATTTAAACATTGTTGATAAGCCTGGTAAAGACAATGTTGTTGCTGAATTTTTCTCTAGAGTATATTTGCCTACAGGTGACGAAGGAATGGTCAATGATCAAATGCCATATGAGCACATATTTTCTATCTCAGTACTCTCTCCATGGTTTGTTGATATAGCAAATTACTTGGTTTCAGCACAGGTCCCACCACACCTGTCCTCAAAAGAGAAGAGCAAGATCGTAAGGAAAAGTGCCCCTTTCACCTGGATTAGGGGAAATATCTTCAAACTTGGCCCAGATCAGATTGTGAGAAGATGTGTCAGGGAGGAGGAAGTTTTTGACATTCTCGTGACCTGTCATGACAGGCCTTATGGAGGTCATTTTGTAGCAAAGAGGACTGCCTTCAAAATATTGTAGGCAGACTACTATTGGTCCACTCTTCTTCAAGATGTGAGGAGATATACCAGCCAATGTGATTGGTGTCAAAGGATGGGGAAACCTACTCCAAAGGATGAGATGCCCATGCAACCTCAAGTGACCTTTGAGCCATTTGAGAAGTGGGGCATGGACTTTGTGGGTCCTATCAACCCTTCTTCAAAACAGAAGCAATAAATCATTGTGTGCACTGATTATCTGACAAAATGGGTAGATACCAAGGCCATCAAGGCAGAAACAGAGAAAAAAGTAGCTGATTTTTTAAGAGAAAACATATTATATAGGTTTGGGTATCTAAGAGAACTAGTCACAGATCAAGGCAGTCCGTTCACTTCCAATTTGATTGAAGACCTGCTCACACATCATAAAATCAAGCATAGGAATTCCAACCCTTACCATCCACAAGCCAATGGGTAGGTGGAAGTCACTAACAGAGCTTTGGAAGGAATTCTAACCAAGGTAGTGAGCAGCAGTAGAAAATATTGGGCAGATAGACTAGTTGAGGCCACCTGGGCCTACAACACAATATGGAAGACCACTATAGGGTTCACACGCTATGAAATAGTCTACAGGAAGAAGGCTTTATTGTCAATAGAATTTGAATACAATACACTAAGGATGGCAGCTCAACTGGACTTAGACCTCAGCCATGCACAGAGGGAAAGACTACTCCAGCTCAATGGATTGGATGAACAAAGATTACAGGCCCTTCTCCACACAGAGGTAGTTTAGCTTCAAAGGAAGATATGGCATGACAAAAACGTCAAGGAGAAGCAATTCCAAGAGGGAGATTGTGCACTGCTCTATGACTCAAGGTATAAAGACTTCAAAGGCAAGCCGAGGACAAGATGGATGGGACCCTACACTACGGAAAAATGCAATAACAATGGTTTAGTTATGATCAAAACCATTGATGAGGAAGCCATCCCCATGCTTGTCAATGGACATAGGTTGAAAATTTACAAGAAGCCCCCCTCCAAGCGAGAGTTCGTTGAAGATCTGAGTAAGACAATGATGGTAGTGGAGCAGGTCTTAGCCTCCACTCCACCCACTCATTGAAGAAGTAGAAAAAAAAAAAAAATAATAAGGACCCAAGTGAAAACCTCCATGAGGCACTTGAGTCCCATCATTGGGTTGAAAAACTCTTCTGAGGTGGCCCAGTGATGGAAAAAGCAAAAAAAAGAGAGAGAATAAGATGCCTGGGTGAAAACCTCCCTTGGAGGCGCCCAGGGCAGGCAATTAGGGTTAAAACCTCCTTGAGGCGCCCTAGTTGTCTTTCAAAAAAAAAATAGAGAAAAGAAGAAAAAGGAAATTGAATTTTAATGTGCATTGTAGGTTACAGGAGGACCACAGGGAGCAAGGGAAGATGCCACAAAGCCTATTTCATCTCCTCCACACTCTTCTCCATCATTTCTGACCTTTCTTCCACCCCATTGTGTTTTTTTTTTCGGAAACTGTGTGTTCTACAGGAGGCCCTGTGTCTTCTACAGGAGGCTCCTGTAGAAATCACAGAGAGCCAGAAATGGTTCCAGAAAGCAGTTTGAGGGGCTAGGAAGTTTCATGAAGAGCATGTAGACCCTCTTACAGCTAGCCACCCTCCTTTCCATCCATCCCACACCTCCACCACCTCATCATCATCATTTTTTCCCTTCCTGTCGAAAAAACACAAAAACCAATTTTTAGAAAAAAAAACAAACAAAATAAAGGGAGCAACACCTCAAATCTCACCTGTATCTTACCAAGTACCTCTCCATCTCCATCAGCATCTCTGGCATCACCCTCATAGTTCCCAACACAAAAATCAGCTAAAAATTTTAAAGGGAGAAGCATCTACAAGAGCTCCTGTAGGAATTCCTGTAGCAGCTGATCCCATTAAAATCAAGCCACAAAAACAAAAGAAGTGCAACCATGGGATTGAAGGAGACATCTGAAACTAGATCCAGCCAGAGGATACATGCACAAAAAAAAAGCCACACATCAGAAAGCAGAGAGCATGCAACTAAGGAAATACAGGCATGCAGCAAAGGAAATACAAGCATGCAACAACAAAAGGAACCAAAATACCTCACAACACATACATTCGACTCACAGGTAAGTGACTAACCATATCCTCTATTGCATTTGTGTAATTGAAAAATATGAATAAGTGAATGAGATGGTTAGGGTTGAACGAGGAAAGGTGGGCAGTTAACTGGCCACCCTCATCGAGTTGACTGCACTTAGAGATGCCACCACATGTGCGCCTAGCAACTCAGAGAAAAATCCCAAGGATAGGTAGTAGAGGGTATGAAAACTCTGATGCAATGATGGGAGGTGATTGGGGGAAGAAACCATGATGACAAGGAAAGTGGGGACCAATGGTCCAAATATGGCAACGTACATTTTTTCCAGCTCACCCCATCACGGGAAATATCTAAAAGAAGAAATAAGTACTCCTCCTCGAAACTCCTTCACCACCTTTTCTTTCATTTCATCCTCGTCCACTTAGCTGCAACAAGATCTTTGTCACCACCACAGCCTTGAAACCATCATTCTCCATCACTTTCATCTCTCCTCCTGCTATCGGCGTTCTACAGGAGCACCTACAGGTTCTACAAGAGCACCTACAGGCAGTTCTACAAGAGGGGCAGTAAGTTGTTTTTAAGGAGAAAACACAGGGTTTTTGCTTGATTTCTGGCTTGAGGAGGTAGGTTCTGTGCATACCCACCTTGATTATCAATATGTGTAAGGAATGATATAATTTTAAGGAGGAATTGAGTCCACAGAAGAAGAGGAATTACATAAACAAATTATGCATGTTTCTTAAAAAAAACACAGTTTTTCTCTGTTTTCCTGTTTTCTACAAAATTCTTGTCTCCATGATTTGGTGTTCAAAAGGGTATAATCAAAATGATAGGGGGATTCATGAGGAAGGAGCCCAGAAATTCAACCAGGCTCCATGAACGCCCCCAAGTAGTAGCCATATTCACCAAAGCAAATTGGATGCCATTTTTTGAGAAATTCTGAGGGTTAGATGAAGAAGTGGCTCAGGAGTTTGCCCTTTCTTTAGTCCCTCACTCAAGGACCCATGTCACTGTTACTTTTATAGGTCTCTCCATGGAAATCACCCCATAATTTATCAGTAGGGTTATCACCCTTCCTCTTGGATTACCTTGGAGCAAAGATGAAAAGCCAATTGGACAGTCTGCTAAGAAAAACTTCTTCCAAAACAATGAACATCCTGTAAAAGACAAAAATGGCATTAGAAAGACAAGCATACCTTACCCTTGGGATGAGTTCAGTTACCAAATCATCAAATATATTTCCTGTGAAGGGAGGTATAACATAGTTTATGGCTACCATTTTAGACTTCTCCATGAGCTGAGATATGGCATGGACACTCCAACGCCCCAGAAACTTACCATCCCCTATTTTCTCCTGCAGTCCCTAATAGACTCCAGCATTAAGTTGAAGGTGGGAGGTCCAGATCAACTGGCTCACCATGGTTTAATCAAATTGTTAGTGGAAGAAGCCTTCCATACCTTCACAATCCCCATAGCATGGGAAATTTTCCGCAACATGACCACAGAACATGACATAAAGGCCCTCACATATGATCTTGGTCCTTCTGATAGTGAGGAGGCATAACAACAAGGGGGATAAGGGGAGGAAACTGAGGAACAAGAATGGAAGAAGGAAGAAACCAAAACAAAGAAGGAAGAAACCAAAACAGAGGAGGAAGGAACCAAAACAGAACAGGAGGAAACAAAACCAACAGAGACAGAGAAAAAGACAGAAGGAGGAGAAAAAGGGGCAGAAAAGATAGAGGTGCCTCTTGAGACCCTAGAAAGAGAAGCAACAGCTGCTCTCACTGCCCTCAACACCCCAATTAAACCAAAACAAAAGAGGAAGAGGCAAACCTCAATGTATTTCAGGGCTAGAAAGAGCACAAGGATCAAATAAGGGAAACCCCAACCTTGTTATAAAGTGCCCATTGTTATTGAACATTCACCCTCTACAAGGGAAGGAATCCCCTTCCAAGGCACCTATCACTTATGAAAGGGGGACTCCTAGATCTCCCACATGGAAGGAAAAAGTAGAACTATAGGATTAAAAAACAGTTCTACAGGAAGCACAGACTGTTCTACAGGAGACCCTATCAAGACTACAGGAGGCTGAAAAACTTGAAACAAGGATAGAAGGACAACCACGGGGGAAGGAGGAAGCAACAGAGGCACAATAACTTGACCCCCGGCCTAGTTTGGGCTCTGAATACAATATTCTTGAGGGGGGAAGAATCATTCCACAGAAATTTGCAATCCCACTTTTCTTTGAGTTGGAGAAAGAAAGAATAAAGAGCCATAGGTGGATGCAAGTAGCCAAATCCAAGGGAGTAGAGGATATTGGCCATATGGAGAATCAAATAAGAGAAATGGGCAGGGAATTAAGTGTTGTCATACATAAAGAAGCAATCACAAGAACTCACTTTGAAACAAAAAATGAGTTGCTAAGAAGACAGTTGCAAGAAAAAGAGACACAATTGGCATGCATGGCTAGCTGGTCCATGGAGGCACTGCAATGCAGAACACCAGAAAAATCATATGGATTATACCTCAAGGACCAATGGTTGCAATTTTAGATAAATACTTTGGCATAGAGAGGCACAATGTCTTTTCAAGATTACCGACAGTTTATGGACCTATGTGACCAAAGCTCTTCAGAAGACAAGGCAAAAATGGCAGAATTCTATTTGCATAACATGGTCCTCACAGACATGAATGTGTGGGACCCCAATGCTAGGCTAGGGGACCTGCAACTAATGGCCATGGCCTCATGGATGAATCATGAGGAGTTAAGGGAAGAAAAAATAAAAAAGTTGATGATAAAAGAGCAGAATGAGCCCTTAATGATCAGAGTTGAGCCATCAGATCCCATGGCACTCATCAGCACACATCACCTACTTGCAAATAATCCCCAAATTGCCCCTAAGTATATCAATGATTAGGCTCAAGCCATTGCACATTTTGAGGATATGGAAAGATTACTTGGGGATGACTGTATCCATGCTTGTATGAGGAGGTGGAACACATTACCACACAGTTTGTAGATCATGGAGTATCACTCCCAAACAAGGATGCAAGAAGCATTAAGGAGAGTGCCACTGTACAAGCACTCTATGCAGAGTTTGAAGGTCAATTAGATTGGCCTCAAATTGAGTCCCCTGCTGCTGCTAGGCATGCTAGAAGGCAGAAAAGAGGAAGAAGAACAAAAACAGTGGGAAGAGTTGGATAAAAAGGCAGGATTCCATGACAAAGAAGAGGAGCTCACATCAGAAGCATGGGATGTCAGGGAGGCCATCAGGGCCATCAAAGATGAGGAGATGCACTAAGTTGCTCATAGGATGAGAAACACCTTCAGTAGGGGGTGATGATGAGCCCCATAAATGGGTAATTATATGGGCTCATTTTTCCTCTTAACATAGTTTAATCAACCATTCTCTTAGCTTATTGCATTTTTTTTATTATATCTATGCTTATGGAGTGAGTTGGGTTGGTTATGATGCCATGGAGTCTAATATGTGTTTAATGTAGATTTTTGTTGAATTTTGAAGAAAAAGTCAAAGATTTAATGGAAAATTGGCAGTAATAATTTGAAGTGGACAAAGGAGAGGATTTATAGGAGGGTATCCCCCTCATTTATGATTCCCCACTTCGAATTCTCCTTCATGGAGCTCGGAGCACAAACAGCCACATCAATGCACTAGGAGGCAGCCGAGCAAGCGGAGGATAACTTCTGTTTATCTCAAGTTTTGGGAGCCAAGCCTCCTTGATTTTAAGGAAGCTGTTGGGAGCTTCAGTTGTATAAGTAGAGAGGCATAGGGCCTCATTAGGGAGTTGGTCAAATTTTTGAATTTTTGTTGCAGTTCTACTTTGCTTAACTTCGAGCTTACTTTTGTTGATAGTTTCATGTAATCCTATTATTATTTTGATAATAAAGATGAGATCCTTTTTGAGCTATCACTGAGTTACCTCAGAGGGCTGAAGCTCTTGGATTAGGGCCAAATCCAAGCAGCCAAACTCCTCTTGTTTGTATTGATATGCTTTTTTTTCAGTTTATGAATTAGTTGTTGTTAGATAAATTTCTTTCTTGGTTAAGAATAGGTTGCTTTTGGTGATTTAGAAGGTTGTTTCCATTTGAGTTTTCTGTAGCAAGTTGAATAGTGATAGAAAGAAGATACAAAAGGCCATCAACAGAGCCTTTGCCTCCTGTCCTCCCCTTGGGACTATGAATTGAGGCCAATACCCTCTTGCTGCCACAAAAACACAGATTTTCCTTCTCCATAGGATTTCTAGTGTTGCAGATTGTTAGAAGGTTAATGCTTTGCTTTAGATCTCTTTCACCATGCTCATTTTTGTCTTTGCAATAAGTTTCCTTCCCTGCTTTATCTCATTATAGCATTTTTCAGCACTTGTTTCCATAGCTCATAATTTAGATTAGCTTGATGCAAAATTCTGGTTTTTTTATGTACTTAGTCTCCTTGATTGCTAGATCTCATTGTTTGACTTTCAGTTCTTTTGCAACAAATCTCATCTCACAGCATTTCCGCCTATCAACCATTGCATTCTCTCCCTGATCTATGCCCTATCGGTCGCCCAAAGTTCACCTCAAATCTGCCCTATCTTTCTGCATTTTTCCATAGGATATCCTCCTCTCTCCCGACCATCTTTTCCTCTCCTAGCAATCCTTGGTGAACCCAAAACACCTTAACACATCATCCTAGCCTTCAGCTACCCTTTCCACCCACTCTCACACCTTCAAAACCTTCAAAACTGCTCTCAGCATCCTCCTGTAGACCTCCGTAGATCCCTTGCAGCCTCTTGTAAATTTTCCTATAGGCTTCCTTTTGAAGTCTGATTGTGGGAAAAGCCTCCAGAAGGCCACTTGAGACCTCCTAGGACCCATCCACACCATCCTACATCTCTACAAATCCCAAAGTAGCTCTCCATCGCCACCTAATCTCTGCCACATTCACAAACAAATAAATTACATGCATGACAATTTCACATAAAAATCCAAAAAGATGTTTTTTCTCATTTCCTTCTAGAAATAGCTTGAGTAGATGTTGTTTACTTCCTTGAGTAGGTAATGGGATTCATTTCATGGTTTTCATGTTTCTTTTTGTAAAAGTTGGATTAGTTGGTGAAGTAGGGTTTGCTAGGTTTACTTTACATTTCAGTCTTCTTTTCCTTTTTGCAAGTAGAATAGCCTCTGTAGAGTAAGCTTTCCTTTCTTTCATCACATATAGAGCTTCTTCTGGAATCCATAGAAGTTGGCTTGAGCTCCTAGTGATCTTGCGCCAGCTGACCAAGTGAAGGCCTGCAGTAAGAACTAGTACTTGTGCATACACCACTGTCGCTTCCAAGTTTGTTACGAACTACCGGGTTGATAAAAGTAAAGTAGGAAGCCCAGGAGTTGGAGCTTTATTGCTGCAGTACTAGTGCTCACCATGTGATACAAAGGAAAAGGCTCCTAGAAACGGGTCTAAAGGCCTTAGCGTCTGAGGGCTAGGCCCCTGGTTCCAGCCCTTGGTCATATGAGGAAAGCAAAATGAGGGGCTATAACAAAGGGGGCTAAGGGGGAAATAAAAAAAGGCTTGTTTCGCCTGTTTTAGAGGAAAAAAGCCCGCACATGCGAGACTGCACTGCTACACTGGAATGCATATCACCCACTACATCAAGGCACTGATAGTGCAGTACAAAGGTTTCATGGGTAGATGGGATGACAACTATAAGACTTAAATGGAGCATGGCACAGCCCTGGAGCAGTATATGGGACTAAGGAAGATTAATGGCTCAGCTTGGAGCCCCATCCCTCTATAAAGGAAAAGACCACCAAGATGGGCACTTACAGTTGACCCAACCCCTACTTCACATAACAAGGAATCCTAGCAGTAAAGGAAGAAGCGACGGGGTCGGTTGAGCAGAATAGGAGGCCATACCATGAACAAATTATAGCCTGAGGTAGAGGCGATCACATGATGGACACAGAGACTTTCATTTACTTTTTTGTTTGGTTATTTACTTGTTTTTGTCCTGTAACATGCCTTCCTTCCAAGGAGGCATTTAATTCTATGATATTTTTGGGCCACAGAGCCATTCATGACTGATACAGTTAGTCGACCTAACAGCTGAATCTAGACCATAGATATTTTTGTTGTAATGTATGTTCTTGGTCTCCTCGCCAGATAAATAGGGAAAGGTAAGACTTAGAAAAGGTTCATAAATTCTATAAAAAACACTGCATGCTATTTTCATACAGGATCTCTTTGTAATACATATCTTTTTTAGAATATCAAGGAAACAAGTATTACAATATGCGTTCTCTTTGTCAAACTCATTTTTTGTGTTCATGCTTCTTCCCTGAATTCATGCGATTATAGTTTCTCGAAATATTTCAAGCTCCTTCACAGATTCATTAGTATCTACATGTTAATGCAAATGCCTATAACTGTTTCACAGATTCATTTGTCTCAAAATTGTTTATGAATATGCCTGTGTGTACTATTGAAATTATATCTTTAATCTGCAACGCATGAATCATAGCTTTCAGCTCCTCCTTCATTCATTATTTCTGCTTGTAACTCAAATAAGTATAGAAATCCTTAATGCCTCAAGCTCTATGTGTTAAGTGTAGAACGTTTGAAGCCTTATGCTCTATGTGATGAGTTTCTCCTTCTCTTTGTACTCTCTCATCTACTCTGCAAAAGCTTATTAAGTTGTAAAACCTTGAAACACTTGGCCTCCACTATTATGCTTATTTCTTAGATCTGAACCCGTGAAGAAGTACCAAAAATCCAAGAAAGTTTGGAAAGAGAAAACTCCCCCTGACTTTGCTACCATCTCACTAGCCTTTGAAGTTCCCTCATCTAGTTCTCAGTCAACTACTGGTCATTATTCAAGACTTTCTCCTAAGGCCTTGACATACCCTCTTTCCCCTCCAAACACTGTGGTCTTGACCCCAGTTCCTCAAATGAATTTTAATATCCCTCCACTAGTCCAGATGGATCTTCCAGTCTTTTTGCTAAATAAGTATGCACCTCTTGATCTACCTCAGACCTTGAGTGCAATGCCCTGGGACTACTTAAAGCATCTGCCTAGGTTCAATGGGGAAGATGATAACACAACATAGAGTCACATTGAAACCTTGAGTGCTTTTTTCGAGAACATAAACGTGGAACAACTGGATGTGGTCATGAGACTTTTTGTACAATCCCTTGATGTAGAAGCTAGAAAATGGTTCAAATCCCTACCCAATTCCTCCATCACTACATGGGAGAAACTTTAAAACTCCTTCACCGAGAAGTGGGAAGAAAAGAGGAATCATGAGTACCTCCTCACTGAGTTTAATTCCATAAGAAAAAATTTGAAGGAGGATACTTTAGAATTTATTAAAAGATTCAATAAGCAGTTCAATAACCTGCGAACTGAGATAAAGCCTCCCCTAGCTATAGCTCGTGTGGTTTTCCTGGGAGCTTTTGACTACGACATTGGCTTTACCCTGAGAGAAAGGAAGTCTACCACTCTATACCAACTTCAGATTGATGCTCTCAAAGTGGAAGAAAATCTGGCCTCGACAGGGAAGTCGAGGGCAAAGCAAGAACCTACTGAACCCAAAAGAGGAAAGAAGAGGCATCCTCCTCTGGTCAAGATGGAGAATCATCTGACCCGAAGTGGGATGATCTGGAAAAAGTCATCAAGATTTTATCACAAAAAGTTGGAAAGCTCGAAATCGAGAACAAGAACCTCTCCAGGTAGAATGCTCAAGTCAACAACCGAGGCTATAACCCGCAATATAGAAGGCCTCCACTACAACTACTTCCAAGGGAAAGAAAGGAGCAACTTGATCAGATCCCTCATCCCTTATACTTGGAAGATGGTCCCAATGAACAATCATCAGATACAAAGGAGATGCAGGGAAATATATATGTTGGTTTTGTTGAAGAAGAACATGAGAATATGGCTCACTAGGAGGCCAGTCATCATAGAGAAGCAAAAATAGAGGAGGAAGATATGGATTATTATTGCAAACAGTTTGTAGAGTTCATGCAAACACATCCACAACGTAGGTATAATCTAATATCTTCAAAGAAGAGGACGAGAGAACTAGAACAACAAGGGGAAGCTTCTCCCCAAATGACTCCTCCAACACCAAAAAAAGGGAAAGGTAAGCTCCATCTTGACCCACCCAAGGTAGGAGTCTCTGCAAATAAGGAGAGAAATAGTATTAAGGGGCACATAGAAAAGGAGGCACCTGTTCTGTTGACAACTACCAGCAGGAAGAGAAAAAGAATAGCTCCAGGAGATACAGAAAAGGCCCAACATACATTCAACCTCCAGAAGGAGCAGGAAAAGGTGAAAATTCATGTTCCTCTAATTGAGCTTCTAAAGGAGAATCATTACAAAGCTCAAGTCTCTCAATTAATGCATCCAACCATCTCTACACCATCCCATGATAGTTTGAACCTTCAAGAGGAGAGGCCCATGGTTGTCTTCGGGCTGCATGTGGAAGAGTTGGATGCTTCTACTGCGCCTTTATTTGTGACTTTGGTGATCCATGATCTTTTGTTGCATAATTGCATGCTAGATTTTGAGGCCTCACGCAACCTCATGCCACTATCAGTAATGGAACAACTGGTCTTAGAGATCACCAGACCATACAAGGACCTATACTCCTTTGACTCCAAGAGAGTCAAGTCCTAGGCATGATAAAGGATCTGGTGGTAAACTTGACTCAAATCCCGGTGAAGAGTGTGGTAATGGATATAATGGTGGATGATATACCTCCTCACTTTGGAATTCTCTTATCCAGATCTGGGGTTCCAAGGTGGGTGGCTTTATTAAGCTAGATTTGACTTATGCCACCATTACCACTTTTGGATGTGAGAAAAGGAGGCTAAAGGCTAAAAAAATTCCCTAGTGCATGGGAAGGATAGTGGCATCTCATGTCTGTTCCTAGAAGAGGATGAGACCTTCCTTGAGGAAACATCAATACACCTAACAGGGCAGTTAGAGCACCTGCGAGCAAATGAAAATGAAGGATGGAAATTATACTTCGATGGAGAAAACTCAAAAGATGGGAATGGAGATGTACTATTGTTGGTATCTATGGAAGGCATCATGATACCCCTCTCATTCAATCTCGAATTTGAGGCGACCAACAATGTGGCAGAGTATGAAGCATTGCTCCTGGGGTTACAAACGACAATAAATATGAACATTGAATGCCTATCGGTCTATGGAGACTCTGAGCTAGTCGTAAGGAAGATCTGAGACCAATGCCAAGCCAAACACCCTAGGATGAGGACGTACTGAAATGAAGTGTGGGACTTAATCGACAATTTCTCCCTGGCCTTTACAATTCAGTTTCTACCTAGGGAATAAAACAAGATGGCTAACTCTCTGGTTGTAGCTGCAAGCACTTTCAGGCCCCCACGTAATCCATTCCTCAGATATGAGATAGAATTCAGACATAGACCTTCAATACCTGATAATTTCAAACACTTGCAGGTATTCGAAGATGATGAGCAGGTGAAAATATTCATAGAAGTCATTAGGGAGTTTGCCCACTCCACCATTGATCAAGAAAAAGGAAAAGAAGAAAAAGAAGCCACTTCATGGACAGAAACAATGGCTGGGCAAAAAAAATTGCAACTAAAAGGGAACATCATCCCTCATGGACTTGTTCCACTAGGAAGACTTTTCAATAAAGACAACATAGCTTCTAAACAAATGGCCCCAAAGAAGCATGAGCAAGTTGAAGACTGCAACAACGGATCAGAAGAGGAACCCCAAATGATCAGGCTATCCAAAGGAATCCCCTGGAAATACAAACATAGGTATTTAGATCTATTGAAAAATTACAAAGATGTATTTGATTGGTCTTATGATGATTTGAAATCATTTGATACTAATATCATTCAGTATAAGATTCCTCTGAAGAGTGGGATAAAGCCATGCAAACAGAAACTCAGACAAATAAATGCACTCTTACTCCCCTCCATTAAAAAGGAGGTAAGGAAGTTGTTGCAGGCCAAGATCATAATACCTTTAAGATACTCTGAGTGGGTGGCTAATTTGGTCCCGGTCTAGAAAAAGAATGGAGAGATAAGGCTATGTGTGGACTTATGGAATTTAAACAGGGCATCTCTAAAAGATAACTACCCTCTACCCAAGATGGATAATATATTGTAGAAGGTAGTGGGTGCAGTCAGAATGTCCATGATGGATGGATTCTCCGGATATAACCAAGTGGCAATCCACCCTAAGGACCAAAAAAAGACTGCTTCCACCACCTCGTGGGGAATATTCATGTACGCCCGCATGCCATTCGGGTTGATAAATGCAGGGGCCACATTTCAGAGAGCTATGGACATAGCTTTCGTAGGTAAGCAAGATAAATTTGTGGTAGTCTACTTAGACGAAATCACAGTCTTTTCTAATAATGATGAAGAGCATCTCCTCCATTTAAAGCTCACCTTTGAGAAGTGTAGGAGGTATGGCCTCTCTCTGAATCCTAAGAAATCTCAGTTCGCCCTTGAGTGAGGGGAAGCTGCTTGGACACATAGTAGCGCAAGTGGGAGTAAAGATTGATCCTGAACAAGTTAAAGCCATCAGCCTTATTCCCTTGCCCAAAAACAAGAAATAAGTCCAAGCCTTTTTGGGGAGGATAAATTTCTTAAGGCAATTCATACCCAACTATGCTGAGATAGTCAAAGGTATCACAAACATGCCCAAGAAGGAGAATGAAGTTAAGTGGAGATTTGTCCCCTGTAATTCTTTCACTGGGATCAAAAAAGCTTTGGCTAAGGTCCCAGTGCTAGTCAACCCCAACTATTCAGTGCCTTTTTACATATTTTCTTTCACATTTCCCCATACCATTGTTGTTGAGCTGTTACAGAAAAATAAAGAAGGTTATGAGAATCCAATTGCCTTTTTTAGCCAAGTCCTAAGGGTTGTTGAGCTGAAATACAATATATTGGAGAAACATGGATATGCACTAATCAAGACGTTGAAGTCATTCTGTATGTATGTGCTACAATAAGGAATCACAATGTTCATCCCAACGACTACAGTCAAGGACATTCTGGTGCAGGGAGATAGCGAATGAAAGGGGGGCGAGTGGATAGCTAAAATACAAGATTATGAGCTAGAAATAAAGCCTGCCAAGCTCATCAAAGGCCACGGGTTGGCAAAGATTTTATCTGAATCCAATTTTCAAGCTCTAGGGGTAAGCCTGATCACAAAGGAAGGCAGACTAGAGGATCACTAGAGCGGAATTAAAATAGATGAGCAAAAGATCTATGCAAAATATGAGGGATCGCCCAGGTATAAGAACATTATTCATTACCTCATATTCCTAAGATGCCCATTGGGATTGGATAGATCTAAATACTAGAGTCTGAGATTGTAGGCACATAAATACATTATATCTAATGGACTGCTCTACTGGAAGGACCCAGTGGGGGTACTACTTCTATGTTTGGTTGAGGGAGAAACCAATGAAGTGATCGAGGATTTCCATGGGGGAGTCTGTGGAGGACACTACAGTTGGAAGGAAACATCACAAAAATTCCTCAAGATAGGATTTTACTAGCCCACGGTGTTTGGAGATGTTTATTCTTAGGTTAGGTCATGCCAGAAATGCCAATTGTTTTCTAAAAGACAAAAGTTTGCTCCTCTCCCCTTGATTCCTGTGCATGTAGAGGAGCCTTTTAGACAGTGGGGATTAGACTTCATTGGACAAATAAACCCACCATCTAGTGTCCAACACAAATGGATTTTAACAACCACTGACTATTTCACCAAGTGGGTAGAGGCTATCCCAGATAGAAATTCTACTGACTCAGTGGTGATAAAATTCATGGAAGAGAACATGCTATCCCGCTTTGGGTGTCCTTTTAAAATCATCACTGATAATGCATAGGTCTTCAAATCTGCCAAGTTCACCAACTTCTGCCATAAATTCAATATCATTATTGGACACTCCACTACATACTACCCTCAAGGGAATGGCTTGGTTGAGTCTTCTAATAAAATTGTGGTGAGGGTTCTAAAGAAGCCCATCACTGAAAATCAAAGGAAATGGGACTCCCAACTGAAGTTTTCTCTATGGGCTAATCGTGTAACGCCCAAATGATCCACTAGGAAATCACCTTTTGAGCTAGGATATAGCAAGGTTGTTGTCTTCCCGATCCAATTAGCAATACCAGTTGTTGGGTGAAACTATGTTCATTTAATTATGTTGTAGTACTTGCCAAACTATTTAATTTGTCAATCCGAGGTCCGTAGACTTATGAGACACATGCACTATATATGTAGGACTGAAGTAGAACTAGTTTAATCTAAATTACTGAAATAAAATTAGCCTAGGAAGACATTGAAACATTAACTATGAAAGCAGGAAATTGCATAAAGGAAAAGCAATACAACATGTGAAGAATTGAATGACAAACAACATATGTGAGCTCACAACAATAAAACTATCTCAAATTATAATACAAGAATTAAATTACAAATCATGAAAGCATAACAATAAAAGATGAAAAACTAAGAATTCTTTCCATTATTCATTATTCATTCTTCATTATTCAAATGAAGAAGAGCACTCTCTTATATACATGAGGAAGATAACCTTCTCATAATTACATATCCAACATTCTCTCAAGCACTCTCAACTAATTTCCCATTATTACAAGATATGATCCCACAAATCTCTCAAGCATTTTTAACTACTTTCCCATTATTACAAAATATGATCCCTCTGAATCCTCCATAAATCTCTCACATATCTTGGATAAGATATGCCAACCAAATCCTCCATGATCTTCTCCTTAGGAATTGGATAAGATATGCCAACCAAATCCTCCATGATTTTCTCCTTAGGAATTGGTATAAGATATGCGCAACCAAATCATCCATGATTTTCTGCTTAGGAAAAGCAGCTTGCATATTAACTCCTAATATGGTGGAGGAGATATGGATAAGTCTCTTGGAATTAATTCTTCACATATTTCCTACACATCCACAACACTACATATTCTTGAGATATATATAAAAATATTTTTTTGTATATTTTCTAATATTAATCATTTAAATTCACTTGTTAATACAAAAATGAATAAAATGGAAAATAAGAAGGTGAAACCCAAATGTATTTATGAAAATGATATGATAAAAGGTTAATGGGATGATGAAATATAAGGAATAGTGAAGAAAAATGTGGATGAAAATATGACATTTTTGAGTCCCAACACCAGTAGTTAAGTTTCTACAAGAAACCTAGGAAGAGTCAAGCACCTTGACTTGAAGGATAAATCAATTGGTGGAGCTTCACAAGAACAGAAAGCGAGGACCAAATTGTCAGACTACCAGCAAAGAATGAAATCTCTGTTTGACAAGAAGGCTAAGGAAAGACCTCTTCAGCAAGGAGATTTAGTTCTCAGCTGGGATGTCCGACGAGAAGACAAAGGAAAGCATGTGAAATTTGATCCACTATGGTTCAAACCATTCAACATTACAGAAGAAAGGGGAAATAACACATACATGCTGGAAAACTTGGATGGTGAACTGATGGAACTGCCTGTAAATGGTCAGTTCCTAAAATTTTATTTTCAAAATTAGAGATATTTGTCTCTTGCTCATTGTAAATATTTGGTGTGAGTGTCGAAATTGTTATTTGAAATTTTCAGTTTATTATAAAAAAATCCTTTTTCACAGAATTGTATTTCTTTAAGAATGACTCCATGCCCAATGGAAGGAAAAACTACTAGTCTGCAGGTCCTTAGCACCTTGCCAGCAAGGAACTGTCCCCAGTCATAGCCAATGTTGTCACTCCCTACATTGTGGGTTTCAATTGGTCAAGGTTACCCAAGAGGAGTGAAGTTTGGAGCCACTTTCCCAGGCCACAAAAGATCTTAGAGCTTGATCAGACCCCTCCAATGCCTAGTGCTCAGAAAGAGCTTTCCAAAGGTATATAGAAGTCCAAAAAAGGACACCTAGATCAAAAGTTACAGTTTGTTGAAGATTTCCTGGGAAACCCTCGAAAACCTAGAAAATGGCTAAGTATGAGGGTAATCCCACATCCCTCAAAAAGGCTATCACAGTAGTCCCGCAGTCACAAAAAACTCCAAAACTTGCGAGGGTCGATCTTGTGATATAATGTGAAATCGTTAGGGGAGGGCCGCAAAAGGTTAACAAAGGAAAGCATGAAAAAACCAAGGTGAGCGACCCCCTCTCTCTCTCCTCCACGTGTTACAATCCCGTACTCCCACAATCCCTCATCTTGTATCCTAGTGACCCCGCAGTCCTGCAGCTCGGCATATCAGCGGATCGATGGGTTCTAAACTTAAAAGACCTTGCGAGGATTGATTCTGTAATACAATGTAGCATCGCCGAGGGAGGTAGAAAAAGTTTAACATAGGGAATGTAGAACAAAACAAGAGCAAGCCACCCCCTTCTCTCTCCTCCATGTGGCGCAATCCTGCACTCTTGCCATCCCACATCCCACAATATCAGCGGATCGGCGGGGTTTTCATTCCAAGACCATGCGGGTTTCGATTCTGCGGTATATTGTAAAAGTTCTGGGAAAGGCTGAAATTCATTAACAAAGGAAATTCCTACCAAACCAAGGAGGATGACCCCCTTTCTCTATCCTCCATGTGGCAGTATGGAGGGTGACATGGCCATATCGGAGACACATGTCACTCAGTTTCAGCATTTTCAAGGGTGAAATGGGGCCATTCTCGAGTACCACGTGTCACCACTAACAGGTTGACACGTGACAGTAATGACGTCACCCCGTAGATCGATGATTGCAACTGTTAATGGGAAAAGCTAAAGGTAAAAGGCCATAAAGCGCCGGGATGCAGGATTCCAAGTAACAAAGGGAAAAGCCCCTCCCCCAATGCAATAAGTTATGACGATGTGATCTATAAGGATCTCGCGTCCGGACTGTGAGCCCACACTAAGGAAAAAGGTAAAGGGTCCCCCTCTCCTGTAGTGTGATTTCAATGTATTAGGTGGGCCCGATCCCACAGATCGACGATCGCAAGTGTCTAGGGAAGAAGCTTAAGGCAAAAAAATTGTAAAGCACCAATATGCGGGATTTTGCAATACAAAGGAAAAGGCTCCCAGACACGGATTTGAAGGCCTTAACGCCCGAGGGCTAAGCCCCTGGATCCAGCCCCTGTCCATATGAGGAAAGCCACATGAGGGGCTATAATAAAGGGAGGCTAAGGGGGAAATAAAAAAAGGCATGTTTCGCCTATTTTAGAGGAAAAAATCCCACACCTGTGAAACTGCACTGCTACACTAGAATGCATATCATCCACTACATCAAGGCACCGACAATGCAGTACAGAGGTTTAATGGGCAGATGGGTTGGAAACTAGAAGACTTAAATGGATCATGGCACAACATCAGAGCAGTACATGAGACTCAGGAACATTAATGGCTCAGCATGGAGCCGCATCCCTCTACATAGCAAAAGACCGCCAAGAAGGGCACTTACAGTTGACCTAAACCCCGCTTCACAGAACGAGGCATCCTAGCAGTAAAGGCAAAAGCGACGAGGTCGGTTGAGTAAAACAGGAGGCCATATCGTGGACAAATTATAGCCTGAGGCAGAGGCGATCACAGGATGGACACAGAGACTTCCATTTACTTTTTTGTTTGGTTATTTACTTGTTTTTATCCTGTAACATGCCTTCCTTCCAATGAGGCATTTAATTTTGTAATATTTTTGGGTCACAGAGCCATTCATGACTGATACAACTAGTCGACTCTACAGCTGAATCTAGACCATAGATGTTTTTACTGTAATGTATTTTCTTGCTCCCCTCTCCATATAAATAGGGAAACATAAGACTTTTAAAAGGTTCAGAAATTCTATAGAAAACACTGCATGCTATTTTCAGATGGGATCTCTTCGTAATACATACCTTTTTTAGAATATCAAGGAAATAGTGGTGATTCCCCCTTCAAGTATTGCAATATGTGTTCTCTTTGTAAAACTCATTTTTTGTGTTCATGCTTCTTCCTTGAATTCATGCAATTATAGTTGCTAGAAATATTTCAAGCTCCCTCACAGATTCATTAGTATATATATGTTAATGCAAATGCCTCTAACTGTTTCACAGATTCATTTGTCTCAACATTGTTTATGAATATGCCTGTGTGTACTATTGAAATTATATCTTTAATTTGCAACACATGAATCATAGCTTTAAGCTCCTCCTTCATTCATTATTTCTTCTTGTAACTCAAATAAGTATAGAAATCCTTAATGCCTCAAGCTCTATGTTTCAAGTGTAGAATGTTTGAAGCCTTATGCTCTATGTGATGAGTTGCTCCTTCTCTTTATCCTCTCTCATCTACTCTGCAAAATCTTGTTAAGCTATAAGACCTTGAAACACTCGGCCTCCACTATTTTTATGCTTATTTCTGAGATTTGAACCCGTGAAGAAGTACCAAAAATCCATGTCTTATTTCTTTGGATAAATGAACCAATCCATCTCCTATATATATGTGTGTGTGTGTCTATGTGTATGTGTATCTATAGAACATAAGTGATGTCTCCAGTTTCCTGAAATCATTTGAGACACACCAATATAGATGTTCCCAGGCACTGGTCTTGTAACCAATCCAAGGTTTTCTCTGGGAGCTACAATAGACTAATATGCTGGTATGTAGTTGTTGCATGTATGTTTGCTTTCGAATCTATGCTTACTTATTCCATGCCATGTCAGTGATCTATTATGAACTAATTTGCAATTAACCTCTGGCATGTTCTTGTTCATGTATGTTTGATTGGTTTTTGGCTCATTGATCCTTCTCATGACATACCTCTTATTAGCGTTGTTGTCACTTTCTTGTACCTCTTTCTTCAATTTGTTAATCTTGGGATGACTTAGTTTCATTATCTAGGCATTTCATTCTTGTACTCACTCTAACATCTTTTCATTTGGTAGCCAAGAGAAAAGCATTCATGGTGGCAACTGGGCCCACATATCAGATGGGGCTCCTATCCCAAACCGCGTGAGGTTTAATTGGGACTTCACACCAAGGAGATCCCCTAGTTGTTGGCAGCATATAGCACCATCGACAATAGCCATCATCCTATATGAAATTCGTCTTTTGTAAATATAATGAAGTCCAAGAGACATGTGTGGAATGTAAAGAGTTATATCTAGAATGTGAAAAGTTATATGGAAACTCATAGGTCATAGAAGTTGAAGAGTCATGAGGAAAATCAAGATTCATTGTCATTTTTTATAAATAGTTCCTCATAACTCAAGGAAAGGGATTGGATTTTTAGATTTATGGCCTTGCCTTCTCTAGTGGTGCATAGGAGAGAAAATTATTCTTTGGAGAAGCAAGTTGTAGCTTCATGTTCCATTATTGGAGCTAGTGTTCCACCAATGTAACAATGTACTTGGATTCTTTCATTAATTATCAGAAGCTATCTAAGCCAACACTTTTTCATGCATGTATCGTGAATGTAGTAAGACTATTCTTTGTATGTTTGCAGTATATGTTATTGTAACGCATACTAAAGATAATGAACTATTTCATTGATTTAGATATGGATATTGTTGAATGGGTGTTGTTTATGCTTTCATTATTATTGTTTATCTTGTGAACTAATTTACTCGTTAATCAACAAGCCTCTATCCTTGTGTCTCTCTTAGGATAGTACTATTACTTCTCTATTAGATGTTCACCTCTCTTATGTTTGTGGAAGCTCTCTTTACACTCTACACTTGATGTCACACAAAGATTACATACTTGCTACCCCAAAGTTTTATTTATGATCCATTGTGTATGTGTTGCGGCCAAGGCATACCTTTAAATCGTTCGTAATGGTGGTCAGACCATGTAACCGAATGAGATTCATATATCAAATGATGTGAGGTCTAATTGAGAATCCACATCAAGGAGACCACCTGTATTTGGCAGAATCCAACACCATCAACATAACCCCCACATTCCGTACTAAAGGATTTTGTAGATTTTTTCACAAAATAGATATGTGAGTGCAGAGTGTGACTGCAAAAAAGTTAAAAGCTAACGTATAATATCAATTTTCATTTATCAAATTTAATATCACATGTTATACTCATTATTTGTGCAGTATATCATTAATGTTTATAACATATTTTATTACATAATTATTGTAGATTTGTCTGGGTAGTTGCAAGGGGCAATGCGAGCCCTACATTACCTTCTATAGTTAACCTAGATGAGTTTCCCCTAGTAGATACACAGTATAAAATCCCAGAAACCCAATGTGAGTTCGACCTTTATGAAATCCACAATTGGGCAAACTAGAAGTTTCTTGATGTCGGTGATGAATTGGGCATTTGGGAGTCTTTCCTTCCCTAATTTGTTTTTCCCCAGATCCATATCTTCCCTAAATTTGTTACTTGGTGTCATCTGAGATATATTCTTAGTCATAGGGTTGTAATTGCCCAAAATAATGATTTTTATTTGCTATTGCTCTTGAGTCCATATGTTAAGTACTTCAAACCAATCCTTCATCCCCTATGCACCCGTTTTCCACTAATTCTCTCTTGGAGATTTACTAAAAACTCACATTTCCTCAACGAGCCCAAATCTTTGAGTCATTTTTACGGAAGAATTATGAGTTGCCTAAGACCAATCCACCTTATTCCACTTCAATTTTCCCAGAAATTTCTAGGCAAGTCATCTCTATGGTCACATTTTTGTTGGTTACCCTACCGATCAGTGGGCCAAAGAAGTAATATTAGGATTTCTATTAGTGTTCTCTGTGGGTAATAAGCCCTCAATGATTTTCAACTACAATCCGTTTTTGGCAGACAATATTCATGATCATTTTTTTAAGTTTTCAACTGAAGGTGATTTTTAAAATTAGTCATTCCTGGTGTATTTACTTGTATTTCATCAAGCACACAGGTTTAAGTTTCCATTATCGATAAATATTTTTATAACATGCAAAAGCTAAAAAGAACTAAGGAAGAACTAATACATATGTTTAATTGTGAAAAAAGGTCATTTCTAATTAGTAGTTTGTTACTTGAATGAAAACATCATAAAACAAATTACACACAATTCTAGTGGTAGTTACCCACCTAAATATGAAACATCACAAAACAAAACACACCCATCCCAATAAAAATAAATCCATTAAGAGTACTCAAGTTTAATTTTTTTTTGTAAAAATGACCTATAAAGTGCCGTTGTTAATGTAAGTTATCTCCTCATGACAACAAGATAAGATAAGATAGATAAGATAATTATATTTATGTCCAACTATTGACCACAAAGTAGGTCAAAAGGACTGTTGAGTACAATGATGTCCATATAATGCAGGAGAACCAAAAAGTCTCCTATAAAAGATATAATGCCCGAATATAAATGATACAATGCATGAATTATAAAGGATATAATGCATGAAATTCCCTGGTGGAGAAAATCCAAGAGCTAATGGGTCTGAGAATCAGACCTATCTCTCTCCACATCTGAGGCTGAATGAAGAACATTGTAGAAACTCAACAAAGTATGTTGACTTGATGAAGAGTCAGTGGAAAGTGTGGATTGTTCTGCCTAGAGATTCACGCATTGTTGAGGCCTTGAGGACCTAGTCATTCTCCTAGGAATGGATGTGATGTTGAGATGTCATGTGGCGTGGTGAGGTCCCACAAATCCTCACTGATCTCGAGTTTGGATATGTACTTGTATCAATTGGTCTCTTGGTGCCCCTGTCTGAAGGTAGTACCCCGAAAAATGTCGTGATCCTCTATGTGGAGTCTAGTCTAATGGGAGGTTGAAGAATACACGCTTAAAACTTGAGAGCCTCCTGCATATATATGGCCAAACATCTGTGATTAGGATACCTGAAAAATCTTGTGAGGGTCTCAGAATGTCTAAACAAGCAATGAAACCTTCCTATGATCTCGTAATAGATAGGGCATCCAAAAATGAAGTGCACCTCGGTATCTACTTCATGTAAATGACATACCTGACAGATTTTTTCTGGTCTATCAATCTAGTGGTTTATCTCCGCCCAAAGTCTAAGAGAACCTACTCTTAACTAGCCTTGAGGAAAGTGAAGAGCATGCATCCATTGTTGAAACATATATTGGGGGTCGAACAATGAGCCTATATCTCAACTCCAAGAAGTGATCAGCGTAGAAGGCCATCTTTGGTGCAACCCTCTTAGAGGATTGACCCAGGTGACCTAGATGAACTGCCTGTAGATTCCTCCCTAGTGATCTTTTTCAATTATGGTCTAATAGGTAAAAGGTTACCAAGAGCATCAAAGGAATATCAGAAAGGAGGGATATGATCCAACTGAATGCCCACTGAATCTAAGAGATTTGAAACTCATGTAAACTAACATCTAGACCGATCCGAGGGAGTAGAATGAGTAATAGTCTCAAAAGAGAAATATTCAAAGTAAAGATATCGATCCCTACTCTTTATCATAGACCTTCTAAAATATTTCCATGGAATTTCAATGTTCCACATTTTTAGGGAATTAAACAATCTAGTTGATTCCTTGTCTAAGAAGGGACCTAATTCACAGTCAGGAAATCTACATTATGAAGAGTACAAACATGGAGCTACTAATCTTGGAAGTTTTCCTTTGGTTTAGTTTGTCCTTATTTATCTTTTACAACAGACCATTGGTGGACTATTATTTTGTGATTTTTGAAATTTTGGGGTATTACGAGATAGTTAATTACCTCCCTATTTTTAGTTGACTTATGTTATATGGGTTATGCTACTAGTAATTTTGTTAGATTTTTGTTTGGCTACTATGGAATTTGATTGACTCTTTTTGGGTGGGAAAATGGTTAGTAAATGCTACATATACTTGGTTTATTTATTTGGTGAATATAGAAAGATGTAACTACTTTTTTAATACAAAAAAGCAATGGGTTTTTCTTTGATGAAAAAAATAAGATCAAATGTGGGCTTTATTTTACAATAGAAGAAAAGGGAATAGAAACCAATTAGGATATTGTCACAACAAAATCTCTAGAAATTTGGTATACAAATTATTACATTTGATGGGGAATGGAAGAGTAAATTGATGAGACAAACCTCGCAAGAAAGGAACCATTAATATTGATCGTATGCATCCAATGGTAGGGACATCTAGAAGGTTACATTAATGCATACATCTCATATATGATGTGTCTTAGGAATGAGAAAACATATTTTAAAAATAATTGGTATGGAGATGACAAATATACATTATAAAAAAGCAGTTTCCAATAAGAGGTAAACTAGAAGTGGTTGTCTTAAACCTTCTAACTTAAGAATGAAGCGCCTTCCATAAAATAACTACTATACATAGAAGATAACATCATCATATTCACACATAGAGTGAGAAAAACTAATAATATCATTTTATAGAAAATAAATATTGAATTCACTGATTACATCGAAAGGTGTTTTCTCTATTAAGTTGGTTAGGAAAACACTATTTAGCTCAACCAATCCCCTCACTCCATTTTTGTTGTTCTCTCCCATCATAATTCAACACGTGTAAAATTTTATCAAGTCCGATGTATCCTGTTGCACGAAGTACGACCACCTTTCGAGGCGGGGAGTTAATGATTGTTGTTGAGTATTCAACTAGCATTTTCCCTACGCAGAGTCTGATGCAGTTGAGCACAAGAAACACCTTCCTCTTCCTTGGATTCATCAAGGGAAGGAGATTAAGGTGAAGAAAATGAGGCGGGAATAACACGATGGTGGTTACATTAAGTCTTGTTCCAAGGACGTGTTGTTCAAGGTGTTGAAGCATTTGGATTCTAAGTCTCTAGCGATTGCTGCCTGTGTGAGCCGTCATTGGAAGCACGTCGCCGAAGAGGAGGCACTATGGGAAGGAATTTGTACCAAGCATTGGCCTGAAGAGGTTATGTATGCTTCCCAGTCGGGGCAACTGAGGAGCGTTGTTTTGGCCTTGGGAGGCTTTCATCGTCTTTATGTTTATTGCTTATGACCACCGCTAGATCCTTTGCATCATCTTCTGGATCAATTGTGGCCAATACTTTGACACATTATTAGGAATTACTGGAAACAACTTATATGATCATAACTTTGTGTGAAAAGTGGCACTTAATCCCATACTAGAGAACTAAGAAATAAATTATGCCATCCTACAAAATGGAGTTCACTTTGTGTTGGAATAAGTAATGAAGAGCTGAAAAATGGAACTCCCTTTTTACAAGTATAACTCTCATAAACATTGTATAGTTGGATGCTTTTGATATATACTCTTTGTGCTTTACCTAAATGATTAGTTGCAAAAGAAGCTCTATGCCATCCTCTGAAAGCTAGAAAGGGCATCCCATTATCCCTGCAATATTACTTTGAAAACAACCAAGCCATCCCATTAGCACTATCTCAATGCAACAAAAACCCCAGAAATGCAATCATTTATCTTAGAGCAAGGGAATGCGTATATCAACAACTACTCCAAGCATGCCTAGAAATTGACAGGCATGTTTTTTGTTTGTTTGTTAAAAAAAACACATGTTTCTATTCAATGGTGTTTCCTTTGATGTGCACTTCCAAGAATTGTGGATTAAAAATATATATACACCAAGAAATAGATTCACATGAATATTGTATATTTCAAGACAAATTTGTGCATGTATAAATCTAAGTACTCGTAGACATTAAAATAGAATTTATTGTAAGAGAGTGTAATAGATATACTGATGTTTTGTACTATAATGTGTTACACAACCAAAGAAGCCATTACATGCAAATACACTAAAGCAAACTCAATTAACGAGTATTTATAGTGCTAACAAGCTACGAAGGAAAAAATGAGTTGCAAAGAATCTAAACCAAATCTCAATTAAAATTGGAGGGAGTTCCTCTTATGACATTATAGGGCTTTTGGCTAAATATGTGCCTTCTAAGTGCCTTTCAATATTTTCAAAAATGAAGTTAACTTGATGGAAAAGGAAATTAATATTTTCTTAGGTTGAGAGGTATCCTTATTTTTATTTCAATTACATAATCTGTATATTTTAATGAACATGGAGCAAGATCAAAGACATAACAAATTCAACTGTTAATTTTACTCTACGACGTTGGACGTCTGAGATTTCCAAATCAAAATCGATATACATATAGTGCATGCGGAGTAACTGAAGAGGAATGTCAAATTATTTGATTAAGAGATGGCATAGGAAAATGTTAAGACAAACCAACAATCATAGATAGGGAGAAGAAAGTTTTTCAATAACTTTTCACAACATACTATTTTCTTCCCTCAAACAAGTTTGTTTTGCTTGCTTCTGATCTCATATTTTTAGAACCTTATCCAGTTTGATAGAAAGAATGGAGGTGTGGAGCCTGATTATCTTATGTATTCAAAGGTATCACTGTATTGGACCCCAGTTCGTAATGGGGCAGCAACGCCGCCCGTAAAATATTCGCTACAAGGGGGGTCCGGGTGGGGCAGCTGCAACCTTTTGGGAGCCCCCCCCTAACGGGGGGATCAGGGTAGCGCCCCTGAAGCTAAGAATATATGTAAAATTGCCTTGTAAAATGTTGTAATTTCGTAGTCAAACTGGGTCATTCATTAGGCAGAGATCTGACGGTAGAAGTTATGTTTAATTTAAGGTTTTTTTCCCTAGAAGGCAACCCCTCGCTATATATGAGGGAATTATATTGCGTCTATATAGATCTATATTCTGAGTGAGGAAAGGGAGGAGATTGAGAGTGAAGAGGGAGTTACAGTGGATCTATTGTAGGTTGTATCTCTTCAGTTTGCTGGATAATATAATAAAAGAAGGACTGGATGTTTCTTCGTGGACGTAGCCCAAACTGGGTGAACCACGTATATCTGTGTCTCTCTTGTTTTATGCATTTTCTATGTTTATATTTGCTACACTGAAATTTGTCACCATGACTATCTGTAGTTAATATGGCTCCATCAATAGTCATATTATCCTCCTTGTCAAGCCTAAAGTCTCTTCTCTTCATGTCAAACTTCAAAAAAGAGAGAAAGTCACTAAAAAACATGTTTATCTCTGGGTACGCAGGTTCTCTCTACCTTGCCTGCGTGTACGCATCCCAAACTCATTGTACCTACGTACTTGTACGTTCTGTAAGCCAAAGGATGGGTGCATACCCCTGTAAAGGTCAAAAGGCGCGAGTTTCATCTTTAAAAAGTTACTTGTGGTCACTTCTAGAGCCTTCTAGAAGAGTGTTTGACGTGTATTGAGCGCCTCCAGATGGTTCATGCGCTCCTATGATAGAGGAACTTATCCCATCAAGAGAGGAGCTACCCCATCCAAAAGAGGGAGTATCCCATTGATGTTGGAACTGAATAACTTCCTCTAGAATACTATAAATACAGGCCTTGGGCCAGAGGAGGGAGGTTGAAAGCTGAACATTCCAAAGGGTAGATGCTGCTAGAATTAGGACTTCCATTGTAAACTTGTGAGGAGAGATTACCATCCTTTCTTGTTGCCATATTGGAAGTGGGTGAGCTTGTCAAAGTAGAGGAAATCTCTTGCTGGACCCTGGGAGGAGCTTGCACAACACCAAGGCTCAGGTTGTAATGGTTCCTTTTTTGTTTCCTTAATACAAATAAGTCCATTCTTCTCAATGATTGGTTGTTAATGAATTATTTCATGTACTCCTTGGTCTATGTGATGAATATGCTTTGTTTTATGAAATATTCAGGTGTTATGTAATCGTTTGACTGTTAGTGTATGCAGGTCTTAAAGTGAAGGAGGAGCTCATCTGGATCAGCAAGGCTAGACTGCTACAACAAGCGTTTGGACCCAAGGTAAGATCGGAAAACACTTGATCTCTCATAGAATAATGTATGTTTAGAGAAGGATTGCTCTTGTTTGGTTTGTTTGTCACTAGAGAGTCTTAGACTCCTAGGGAGGTTAGGTTTGTCCGCAAAAATAACTCTTTCCGCATGACACTTACATTTACTAGAACACCTTGGCACACCTTGGTTGATGAGGAGATCGATGGAGGTAACAACATACCAAGATTTTAGTTGGTAGCTAGCCTTACCAAGCCAGAGAGGGCTTTATATATGAAATCACAGCGAAGAGATGACTGGAATGTAAATTATTTTAGGCTAGATAGCTAGGCTCAGGTGGGTTTTTGGAAAATTTAGGGACTTGGAACTCTATCCACCGGTGTCTTGTCTGTCAGGGACTTTCTCAAGGAGGTGGGGACTTGGAACTCCATCTAGGATAAAGAACCTAACATGCATGATAGAAGCTTCCTAGAATAGAGTATCTCTTACCTAGAAGAGTGTCCCCTTGTTATACGGGAATAATGTCCACTCGGATGCTGTTATTCCCACTAAGATGGGTGGCTATATTAGAAACAAACAATCAAAGTCTACTATTGATTCCTTTTATGAAAATAGATGAGAAGAGAACCAAGAGGGCCAACCTGAGTCTTGCGCTCGATTTCCTGCCCTTCTTGATAGATTTTTTCCACTCCTTCTTTGTCTGCCCAGCTTCAAAATGACCTGTACAATCACAGCAACATACTACTATGCAAGAAACAAGGATCTAAATTCATAAATAATGCAGGATCAGATGTGCATTAACCATATACATGCATATATAAACAAGTACACAAGAATATGGAAGGAAACAAGAATAGCTTTATTCAGATGAAAAGTAGCAAGAAGATTACAACCATGTGCTCTGACCCAGCATCGTCCTCCAGCTAAGAAGCCCTTCTTCACCTCAAGCAAAGCTAGATCACCCAACACTGTGAATACACACCAGAATACCAACAACACTTCTCTATAAGATACAAAATTCCAGCCTCTGGATCTCTGTGATGAGGGATCCATATATAGATGATTACAGAGAGGTGAGTCATCTTTTGGGATCTTGATTAGTGTCTTCTCTCTGATAGTTCCTACTTCCACTTAGAGAATGATGATCTCTTACTCATCCCTGGTCGAAGATGGAGAGGCAAGTGTCAGAGGGGAAGCTTCTGGAAGATTCCAT